>JAOWBN010180099.1:0-17176 GCA_028565015.1 Pinguicula moranensis
CTTTTCCGGCGGGAAACCGCCGGAAAAGTGGCCAATTATTTCTTTGATTTTTTTAATTCTCCGGCGGTTTTTCGCCGGAAAACCGTCGGGCAGCGGTTTGACCAGCCAAAACTATATTTTATTTTTTAAAAAATATTCTGTCCAGTTCCGGCCGGTTGAAACCTCCAAAAACCAGCGGTTTTAATGTTTTTGATTTTTTTATTCAAACCTCCGGTTTGCGAAACCTCCGATTTTAAAAATCTTTGGTTTTAGTCGGTCCGAAAACCGACGGTTAGCCAGATTTCGGTTGAAAATGCTCATGTCTACGTTCAACTACTCCATTCTGCTGAGGAGTATGTCTAACTGTCCTATGTCTAGTAATACCAGAAATAGAACATAGATTATCAAACAAGGAAATGCAAAACTCAAATCCATTTTCTGTCCTTAAGTATTTAATTTTGTTATCAGTTTGGTTTTCAATTAAAGTTTTCCGATCTCTAAATCTTTCAAAAGTTTGATCTTTGGATTGTAATAAGAAAACTCACACTTTCCTTGTAAAGTTATCGACAACAGATAGGAAATATTTGTTTCCACCACGAGTAGGCACAGGATTCAGGACTCCACAAATCAGCATGCAAGTACTCTAATCTTTGTTTAGATGTATGTAAACCTTTAGGAAATTTAAGTCTATGTTGCTTTCCTAACACACAGATTTCACAAAAATTTAAGTCACAAATAGCATGCTTCCCTAAACTTCCTAAGGAAAGTAAAACAATCAACCCCTTTTGACTGATATGTCCTAACCGTAAGTGCCACAATTTAGTATTTTCAGAATCACATATTGTAATTGAACAGTCATCTGTTGCACTAAAATGTTTGCCTTCAAGAAAATACAATCTGTTTTTCCTTTAGCAGTTATAATTGTTCTGTCACTTTTAAGAACCTTTAAAACACCTTTTTTCAGCATAAAACGTGCAACCTGATTCTTCTAATGTCCCCAAAGAAATAAGATTTCTCTTAAGATCATAAAAGTACCTAACATTTGACATACAAACTAGTTTGTTATCAAAAAGTTTCAAATTTATTTTTCCAGTACCTTCTATTGAGCAAGTATTAAAATTTCCCATATACACTATCCCTTTCTTAGACTTATCTAGATTTAAAAAACCAATTTTCATGAAGGCTCATATGGAAAGTGCATCCTGAGTCAAGTACCCAGTCATTACATGCAGAATAGCCAGACACATATAAAGCTTCACATAAGTGATAAAAAAACAAACAGAACTTCTAGAGAGTCCTCTTCAACATTTTTCAAAGTTGCAACATTAGATTTTGATTTTTTTTTTCTCTTTGTTTTTCAGCTTATAACACTCTTTGATTACATGTCCTGTTTTCTTACAGTAATTACAGAACAAGTTATCCTTAGATTTTTTATTCTTGTTATGATTCTTGTTATTCCTTTTATTCTGTTTAAACTGATTCTGATTATCTTTGTTATTAGATTCTGCATGATTTGTATTCACAAACAGAGCATTTGATTGTTTCCTAGTTGTTCTCAACTCTAGTTCCCTAGATTTAAGACCAGACATTATTATCTCTATTTTTGGAACAACACCAGAATATTGCAAAGTATTTTTAACAACAAAATAATCTTCATTTAGAGAGTTTAATAAAATCATAGCAAGACTAGCATCATCTAAGTCATGTTTAGTTCCTTTTAATGCTTGATTAAGTTTGAAGAATTCATCAAGATTTTTGTCAATGGACTTAGCAGAGTCCATTTTAAAAGAAAACAGAGCACCTTTCAAAAAAATTAGATTTATAAGTGTTTTAGAAGCATACAGGTTATTTAATTTGTTCCATAGATTTACAGGATCTTCATCCCCGTCTACTTTTCTAAGCACATAGTCTGATAGATTAAGAATAATCAAGTTGTAGGCCTCTTCCTTTATTTTAGTTTCCCTTTTCTTAGCATCCTCAGACCATTTAGTCTTATCTGTGATAAGTGCATAGTGTACCTTATTATGTGATAATAGTGCCTTCATTTTCTTACTCCAACTATTGAAATCACCCTTCCCATCAAACAGGTTTATCTCTATTCTAGTAGTCATTTTTAACAGAAAAACAACTTACATAATAGATCACAGGTGAAATTAGTAGGGACACCATCAGGAATTATCACACAGTGACAGGTTTTCACAAATCACACAAAATAGATGCACACAATAAGCTACAAGCCTTAGCACAGAAAAGGCGACAAGCCTTACACGTTGGAAAGCTATTTAAATAGGCGACAAGCCTAACAGATATCAAAACTGTAACAAGCCCCAGATGCAGTGGCCACAATTTTCAGAAATTAAAACAGAGCTCTCAGATTTCAAATCTGTGAGTGCATGCAGCGGAAATCTAAGTATAAGTGCGTTAAAAATAGTAAGAAGTTTACCATCCTAACGCTTGTTAGGGGTGCAAGATAAGCTTCTTGCTTAGCCTTTCAAAACAAGTCGCAGGATCTTTAAAACTGGCCGAATCTCCTCAGATCAAGTCAACCTCGCTCTGATACCACTGTTGGAATTTCGAACCCAACTTGATTTGCACACTTAACACACAATTAGTAACTTCTCATAGGTATTTAAACAGTTTAAGAAATAGGAATATAAAATCGAAGAACCAGAGTAAGGCCCGTGGTTCACCGAAAATTGCTTTCCGACTACCTCCACGTTGAGCTCCAAATGGACGCTCATGCTACTTATATTGATATTCCACCAAATAATAACAAAGTTCTCCACAACTACACTCAAACAGCAACAAATGCCTCAAACAGATCTAAAAACAACCAGCAAACACTCTTGCCGGAAGATTAAGACTAATAGTCACTAGATCTAAAGATTCCACCTAATAAATCCGCCGGAATACACGAATAGAGGACGGAAACGAGAAGTTCACGTTGGAACTCGTAGAGAGAGTCGAGAGGTTTCTTGCAGGAGAGAGAAAAATTAAGAGTGAAATTATCCCGTTTCTCGAGAGCTTTTGTTTATATATTTCTTCAACTTTTCATCTCGACCATTGCTTTCATTCTGATCAAACGGTCATAAGTCACTGTTAATTTTGTACCGCACGATCTTCTTGCACATTCAACGATCCAAATCAATTTATAGCACCTCTTGATATTGGCCGTCAGAACATGACAGTAAAAGAACGGCTGAGATTATAAGTGCTAGAATCGAGTAACTGACATAATTTTGTCCGTTGGATCATTTTTCAAACACACGGTTCAGATTCAACTTCACCAATATCGAGATAATCATGCAAGTAACCGTTGGATATCATAATAATCAGCGGTCAAGATTCATTTATAGCATAAACACGGATTGCAAATATCAACCATCAGATTCAAATTGAACGCGTTAGATTGCACCACGTGTCACACCCAGATAAATCAAATCAGATAAAAGATGAACGGTCAAGATTACCTTCATTAAGGGCATACTAGTAACTTCACTTTTCACATAATCACATCCTACGGCCAGCCCCCCTGTTGCCTGGACTTAACTAGGCTCACTGTCAATCTATGCGTCCCTATGATTATACAATTTAGAGGCCCTCTAACTGCATTGTTTTTTTCAGTAGAGAGGAACCTTGAACGCATATCTCCGGCCAGAGCGATCCAAGCTCTTTGGGAGGAAGAATGCTTCAATGTTAGGCTTTATCCAATTTTCAGATAAATTGGCAACATGGTAAAAGACTGTTTCGTTTCTCAGCCTATGAATGTATTTAGAAATCCCTTTTTTCGGGTTCTGTTGATCAGGGGCACAGGGGCTTTTCTTACATCAGTGGCTTCCTTCTGTTTTTTTGCGGCTAATGATTTGACATTTTTCTTCATCCAGGGGCACCGTAGGCAAATCTTTCTCATGGTGGAAAGGGGAAGCGTCAACAAAATATTGTATTTACTCATTGAAGAATTCTGTGGTCCAGATTTCGATACAAGATTAATGAAATTTATAAGTGAACTCCATTGTGAAAAGCAAGGAAACCGAGGCACAGTCTCCAGTTGGCGCAAGTCAAAGATAAATGAATTCGATGTAGAAAGTCTATAATCCATAGAGAGTCCCCATTCTACTGCACTGTGGATGTCTTGGACTTGGTTGTTTGCTTTTACACAAACAATTCATCCATAGGTGATAGGAGATCATTAAAACCTATTTCAGGTGCCGTTCACGGTTCTATTATCAATCCAAATTCCAATATTACGTGTCAATTCTATAATATTTAATTATTTCAAATTAGAAAGAGGTATTGAATGTACATTAAATTATTCTTATAATCTTTTTGAATAAGTGACGTTGTACCCTATGTCTGAAGGAAATCTACCTCAGCTATATTTTTTTATAATTATTTCAATACCAACAAATCTAGGTCCAGTTTTGAACCCAATAGTTCAAATTTCACATTCTATGGAGCCCCGGAACTGTCATTGAATTGTGTTGTGACCAAAGTAAGTATTGTCAATGATCGGAGCTTCGACTCATATTAAAGTGCAATTCACTCATTACACAATCAATTTGGCAGCAGCTAGAGATGGAATCAAAGCAAAAATACCTAGGTCACATAGTTACATAGTTAAATTTAGTAGACCCGGCCCAACAGTAAATTGGTTCGGGTCTGGACCCAGCCCAATATTAAACGGGCATGAACCTTGGATGCGAGTGCGCATATGGGCCAACTTACAATTGATTGTGGGTTACTTTCATAAAAACTTTAGTATCAAAGTGATTGATTGTAAGCATACAATATCTTATAAGTTGGTTTATATTTCTCTCCCCATTTCGTGTGGGATATTCTAACACACATCACATTGACAACAAACATTTTGCTACAACGGCAAAAAAAAACTAGGGAACTTTTGTAAGATCGATAACACTACAATTTTCCCCACATAAGTATAATAGATTCATATTTGGCGCATCGCCATCCCTCATCCCTTAGAACGACGGCACCACGCCGAATAATGCATCACGGAGGGAGCCAAATGTTCCATCAGTTTCTGTCTCGGAGTCCACCTTACGCTTCACGAACCGGCCTTTGATCCGTGGACGAGCTTCCGCATAAGCCTTGCGCGAAGCATAGCGGATGGTCTTCTCGAAGTTTCGGTTTTTACGCTTCTCTTTGTACCGTAAAACCCTAGCTTCCCGGTCCCTTCCGACAACATGTAACGGACCCACCTTTCTAGGGAAAGGGTAAGATATTTCCGACAACGAGAGGCCGTCCGGGACTACTCCGGTGTCCAGCGACGATGTAGATGCCTGAAAATAATTTGTTCGTGATCAGGAACGGAGTTAGGTTAAACAATTTAGTGGACCAGGCATAAAATTAGATGTATATAAAATATAAAAGGATGGGGGACGTTATAGTAGAATGACAGTATCAAATGCCTTTGATACCAAGTTAATTTATATGCGCAAAGCTTACATGGAGGGTCAAAGTCTCAATATGAATTCGGCGCAAGATTTTCAATTTGTTTGGGCTATTTTTTAATGTAAATAAAGAGAAAAAGAAAGAAAAAGAAATGAATTGTTTTGTTCTTACACTATTGCTGAGAGTTGCCGTGGTGTAGCTATTGTTGTAAGAACTGATGTGGGACCTCGACACGTCGAACTCGAACCGGTTTTCCGGCGGTTGCAGGTGAGACACCTCCGCCGCGAGCGGTGGCCTCTGGAATGCTTGCATGGGGACAAGGATATCGTTGTAGATTTGGTAGTCAACGACCTGGTCCATATCAGAGAAGAAGAAATCCAAGGATTTTATATCCAGATTATCCGCCGGAACTTTGGCGCCAGCGGAAAACCACCTGTCGCCGACGCCGGTTGGATCGGCTGCGAAAACTTTGTCGTATGAGGTGGCGTTAGCGTTGAGGAGTGTGTCGGAATCGGTCTTCATCACGGAGGCGCCGGCGGAGTCGTAGAAGGGGACCACCGGAGTCCGGTCGTGGCGGCTGGCGAGAGGGTTGGCGGAGTGGATGTCCCTATCGCATGCGGCGCAAAGTGCGGCGGCGTCCGCCTTGCAGTTAACAACGGCGGGCGCCTGCTCACAGACCTCGCACACCCATACGCGGCCGTGATCCCCCGTGCCGAGACGGTGGAGCCTGGCGTCACATGCCATGCACGTGAATGCGGAGTCTGCGTGGCAGAAGATGACGGCATCTGCCGCGTGGCAGTAGTCGCAGGGCCTACCTGCCGGAAAAAAAATGTTGCTGGCGGAGCCACCGCCGGCCGGTGAGAATCCCATTTGGTTGCTCTGTTTGAGATGGATAATGCGGCGGAAGTAGTGGCGTGGGCTGGAAATTTAAGGAAGATTTGTGAATCTTTATCAAGCTTATCCAAGTCTGATGGGGACCGAGGTGGGGTGGGGGTCAGATGTAGTTGGGGGTGAGGGTGAGTATAACTAATAAATGATTGACACGTGGAGCTTGTTTTAGCCACGAAATAGATTTGAGTGTGAATTGTGGTCTTTTAGTTGTCATCTCATCTATCGCTGCCAAAGTGGGTCCACTAGTTTCGGGTATGTCGTTGAAAGTTTACACTCTCACTTTGTAATTATAAATATATTTCGGTAATTTCATTTGGGTGGAATTGGAATCTTTAACTTGGGACAAATTAGATCAAGTGAAATCGAAGGTTAGCCCATGAGCACGACACGTATTTTTTCTACTTTTACTTCTCAATTTATCGCATAGCAAGGGCATGTTTTGTAATTTTCTTCTTTTATTTTTATTTTTATTTTTTCTTTTGCTTCTACTTCTCCTTTTAATTTTATATTTTTTAAGTGTTTAGTAAAACTATGAAAAATAAATAAAAAAATTATTGAAATAGTGTTTGCAATCAAAATTTGTAAGTAGATTAAATAGTATTTGTAGTTGAATTTGGTAAGATAACTTTAATTTATTTACAAAATTGTCATTAAAAGTAGAAGTAGAAAAAAAAGTAACCTCCTACCTACTTCTGAAAAAAAAAGAATCTGACTGGAAAAAAAAAAGGAAGTAGAAGGAGAAGTGGAGTTTTAAAACACTGATTTTGAAATAATCTGAAGAAAAAAAAAGGAGAATGAGAAAATTAATCTAAAAAATAAGTGGTACAAAACAGGCCTCAAGTCCAAGTGGAGAATTTGATCAATTTTTTTTTTAATGTTTGAGTCACTTTGTATAGCTATTTAATAGCCTTGTTTCATTCAATAAAGATGATCTCTTTCTGTGCAAGAATCAGCTCCATATCTACACATCTATACCCAACATTTGAAAATGGAATAAAAAATGAAAGCTTTGTTTTGTTTCTTCAATTGTTTCTATTGTGTATTTTTGTCTAACTTTGCAGGAGTACATATAGGGGGAGAGAGGGATAGAGTTTGATCCTATATGGTAATGATCATAATTGAATCTTTACCATTTACACGGTGATCCTATTCCTATAATGAAGCAATCAAGTCAACCTTTCCTAACACCCCCCTCAAATTGAGCACTCGGATCTTCGATACCCAATTTGCATAGTACTTCATTAAATCCTCTGCTTGGTACAACTTTAGTTAGTATATCAACCAATTGGTCCTCTGAACGAACAAATGGCAACTTGATTATTCTTGATTACAGCTTTTCTTTGATAAAATGCCTATCCACCTCAATATGTTTCGTTCGGTCATATTGCACTGGGTTCCCCGAGATACTTATAGCTGCCTTATTGTCGATTTTTAGAATACACGACTCGTTTGATTCATACCCTATCTCTGCAATGAGTTTTTTGAGCCATAGTATCTCAATAAGTCCTCGAGCAATACCTTTGAACTCTGCTTCTGCACTGGATAAGGCCACAACTTTTTGTTTCTTGCTTCTCCAAGTCACCAAGTTTCCACCAACCATCATGAAGTATTCTGATGTTGACCTCCGATCTATATGACACCTGGCCCAATCAAAATCTGTATATCCTTGGATGTCTAGATGTCCATTCTTTCTGAACACTATTCTTTTCCTGGTGTTCCCTTTAGATATCGAAGTATTCTCAATGGTGCCTCCATATGACTCTCCCGTGGATTATGCATGAATTGACTGATCACTCCTATAGCATAGGCTATATCTGGTCGAGTATGTACCAGATATATTAGCTTTCCTACCAGCCTTTGGTATCGATCTCGATCAGCAACTTTTTCTTTCTCATCTCGTATCAACTTTAGATTCATCATTATTGGAGTCTCGGCAGGTTTGTAGTCAAGTAAGCCTGTTTCTGCGAGCAAGTCCAACATATATTTTATTTGGGAGATAAATATACCTTGAGTTGATCTTAATACCTCGATTCCCAAGAAATACTTCAGGTTCCCCAAATCCTTCATCTCGAATTCTCGAAATAGATTATGTCGCAGGAGATTTATCTCTTGATGGTCATCACATGTGATAATCATATCATCAACAAATATAATCAAGCATGTGACCAAGCTTCCCTTTCTTTTTAGGAAGAGAGTGTGATCAGAGTTGCTCTGCTCGTATCCATATCACTTCATCGCTTCTATGAATCGTCCAAACCAAGTCCTTGGAGATTGTTTGAGGCCATATAGTATTTTCTTTAATCTGCAACCTTATCCCCTTTTAAACTTCATAGAATATCCTGGTGGCGGCTCCATGTATACTTCCTCTTGAAGATCGCCATGGAGAAAGGCACTTTTGACGTCAAATTGGTGAAGTGGCCACTATCTGTTGGCTGCAATAGAGAATAAGACTATGATAGTGTCTAGCTTTGCAGCTGGTGAGAAAGTCTCAGCATAATCTAGGCCATATGTCTGTGTGTATCCTTTTGCCACGAGTCTTGCTTTGTAGCATTCAATTGAACCATCTGCACGATGTTTTATGGTGAACACCCATCTGCACCCAACATGTCTTTTATCTGTAGGCAGCATGCATGTTTCCCACGTACCATTCTTCTCTAGTGCCTTCATTTCCTCCTCCATTGCTTGTTTCCATTCTGGTTTGTTTTGAGCTTCAACAACATTTCGAGGTATATCTTTTGTGTATAATGATGTCATAAAGGACTGTGTTGTAGTGGTAAGATTCCTCATAGCCATATTTGCAACAGGATACTTTGATGCTCGTGGTATATGTTCAGGCTCGTACCTCTTTGCTGGTACCCCCGATTCTTTCTTGGCGGTAATACAGAGTCCTTTGGAACCTACTCAAGATTAGCTTCGTTTTCTTCCTGTTCACAGATCATGTTATCACAGGGTATAACATCATTACACTCGACATTTGTTACCTCAGGATTCAGGAGCGGAGAAGTCACGGGCATTGGGGCTGAGTACGCTGGTCTTCATTATGATGCTCTTTGATTTGAGGTATAGAGACGACCGATGGGCAACTAGGACTAAGCAACCAATCTAGTGAGTCGGATATACTCCCCCCTGATCATGAGAGTGGGAAGCAAAATAGAACTCGATTTCGAGAAAGTTGCAGTCCATCGTAGTGTACATGCATGTGGAAGGAGGGTGGTAGCATCGGTATCCCTTTTTATTGACTCCATAGCCAACGAAGACACACTTGAGAGCACACGGGTCAAATTTAATTCGATTAGTTTGAGGTATATGAACAAAAACAGAGCTTCCGAATATTCAGGGATCTAAGGAGAGAGTTTCGGGTATTTGGAGTTGTGTAGAGAAAGTTTGGATTGGAGTTTTGAGGTCTAGGATCTTAGTTGGTAGTCGATTGATGAGGTATGTAGCAGTTGCTACAGCCTCGGGCCATAAGTATATGGGAACGCTGGAATCAATCATTAGGGCTCGGGTTATTTCGAGGAGGATCCAATTTTTTCTCTCGACTACCCCATTTTGTTGAGGACTATAGGAGCATGAGGACTATAGGCGAATATGTGTTAAAGAGCCTGTCAAGAAAGTTGAAGGACTCCAAGTTAAAGGAAGGCGGGGGAGGGAAGACCTTGAAGGACGTGTAAATAACAAATTAGATTAGATTTAGCGAAATTAAACCTATATGAGGACATGACCTCTAATAGAACGAGCTGAAAATGTCATATTACGATTAGAGATATATATGGTTTGTGCATGACGTAATTGATCTTGGACATGATGAGGTAGTTAGAGTATACTAGAAAGTTGTGTTATAGAGATATATATGGTTTATTTTTTTATTTTTTTTTATTTATTTTTTTTTATTTATTTATATTTTATTTTAATCTTTTTTTACTTTTAAGATAGGGGTATCACTGCGTACATCTTACCCTTCTCAGACCCTACTTACGGGCAGAATTTACTGGGTATATTTGATTTGGTTATATATATGTATGTATGTGGGAGTCCAAAAATCTTCAGAAAAACTTAGGCTCCTAAACATCTATTTTGGCAAGTATATGTTTTGTTTATAGCATGAAGGGCCAGAGCGCCCTTTGTCTCCACCACTGCACAGATTTATAGTTTGTTATGTGCCGCACAAAGATAACATTGAGACCTTCCTTGGTATTTGCCTTTTGAGTTCTCCAAGAATTTTCACATATCTGGATGTAATACTTGTTTGGGGTTTGCTTGAAAAGTGATTTTACTTTTTAGCTTCAATTAGCTATTGTTCGTGATTGTTAATGTGAATTTAACTAAATAACCCCAACTTAACTGTGTAGAGTTACAAAATAGTCCTTCTGTAAAATTGCTTGATCTGAACCGTTGAATATTTTTTTATCTGTGGCTATAATTCATTCACACGCTTGTAATCATATCCGTTCGTTATTGTTAATCCAACGGTTGAGGTTGATAATCCGTATAAGAAAACAAAATTGATCTGGACTATTTATTTTTGTATTATATTCGACATCTGTGTATTAATAGCTTCTTCGGGAAGCTGAATATGATTCGACATTTAAATCTATGCCGTCCATATGTCGTCTTGATCAAAAGGCTAATATTAGGCTGTGAAATCGATGTGATCTGAGCCGTTCATTCAAAGAAGATCCAACGGGTAGGATTTGAGCATCATGACAAACTGACCGTGGTCGTTGATTTACTTGGATCGAACGGCTAGGAGTTACTAGAGTTTGAGATATAAATAGTTTTTGTCAACACATACGTCGACACTTTACTCACTTTTCAACTTGCAAATCTCGATTTCCTCACTTCTCTCTCGACTCTCTCTTGAATATTCTTGGGTTAACTGCTAGTTTTCACGATTTCTCTGTTCAAGCCAGTAGTTTTGGCTATAGATCTGTAGTTAATGTCAGGGGAGCCAAGGAGGGGACCAGGGGGTCATGGTCCCCCCAAGATTTAAAAAAAAATTATAGATATGAAATTTTTTATTTTTTTAATTTGGTCCCCCTTAAGATATTATGTTTATATTTGGTTACAAACGTTAACAATTGTTTGTCTAGCTCAACTGGTGAAAGTATTGAACTTTTTAAATATGTGGCAGGTCGTTGCGTCCGTGATGTTTCCCTTTCGGTTTTTTGGAAGAATAAAACACAACAAAAAGAGTGAGAACGTACTCGAACCCGTGGGGAATTTCTATAGACAATTTGTTACTCATTACTTATTCTAATAAAGTGTTATCTATATTAATTTTAGATGATTTTTAATATATTTTTTATAATTCTTTTCTATAATTATTTTTATAGTTTAATTCTTAAGTGGATTATTTATCAACCAAATTTCAAAATTATGAATTTGTTTATGTTATAAAGAAGTCGACTAATGGTGCCAAATTATGGAGACATCATTACAATTGTTGTCTAAACAAACGTCTTAATAAAAATATTGTTGAAATAATATTTTTATCAAAAATATTATCTAAAATAACAATAATATTAATCATGAATTTTTTATAGGTTTATTCAACTTATTTTGACTCTTTCAGTTTCTACCACAACATTTGAATGTGCATAACCGATCGGACAATATTCAACCGGACCTATACCCACTCTACTCAAACCAAAAAAAATTGGCCCCCCTTGCTAAAAATCCTGGCTCCGCCCCTAGTTAAAGTGATAGATTATCACTTTTGTTCGGTAGATTTATCATATTTGTGGCTGAGATACATTTTTTGGTTTTTCTTCAATTTTTTGGATCGAGTTGTACGGTTTTTTACGTTTGAACGAAGAAATAGAAGCTACGAGAGCGTCCTTTCCGGAGCTCACCGTAAATTACCCGAAATCTAAGGATCCGGCGAGCCACGGGCCTTAAATCGGCTCTTCTCTCCTTTTTTAATTTTTGTCAATTTTTTATTTTTCTTTTATTCTTAATCTTACAACTACTGACTAATTTTGCAGAAGTTTCATATTCGACTAAACTAAAACCTAACAGTGATATTAAGATTTGGTTCTTATTCACTTATCTTTTGGCCTCAGTGTACTATTGCTGGAGGTGATATTGATGTTTGGTATTTTTTGAAAGCTGCTGGATATACCAGAATCGGGTTCCAATCCTTTATAGAGGTGGATGATAGAAGCAATGCGGTTCAAGATGAAGAATACGAGCGAATATTTTCACGAATTGTTGAACTCGAGAGAAGAAGAAACTGCCGAAGCTGATGAATTTGATGCAAATGAGCCTGTAAAGCATGATCTACAAAACAGTATCAGTAAACCTTCGATTGGCCAATAATTTAGATCTTTCCCGGTACATTTCGCTTATAATGTAAGATCTTCTACATATTCATTTCTCTTACAACTTCCTCTACTGAATTATTTGGGTATACTCCATATAAGAAAAACATGTTCAAACATTTCAACAGTGTTTAAATAGTAATTAACTATTTAAAATTCATTTTTCCAAACATTCAATAGTTGCAAACATTTTTGGAATGTTTATATGGCGAATAAATAAATTCTTTCAAGGCTACGTGCTTATTCATATGAAATACACGAAACGATCATACGAATTCTCTAGCTGCCTAACCATCTATGAGGCCTAGATTTGATTCGTGAATTCCTAATGAGACTCTAGTAGACTCGTTATCCAAAAATTCCATCCGATTACGCTTCTGCAAAAAGGTAACATTATTGTATTTCGATTTGTTCTTATTATGTTCAATATTAGATACGTTCTACTTATTATAGTAATATCAGAGCTTTGGTTTTTGGTATAATCAAATTTTTGTATATTCTCCGGTATAATTCATAAAATTTGATTTCCATAATCGAACATGCCACCGTTCATCGTAGTCCCGTCCGTCCGCCGCCGTCCGCCGCTCATGGTGGCGCCTGTCCGTCACACACCGGCGCGTGAGACCATACGCATGGATCGATGGCAGCGCGTGTACATCACGCGCTACGTCAGAACAATGCGATGAATGCATGCGTCGCGCAGTTTTCATAGCCGTCACTGGCAAGCAAAGAAGCCCATCAAATTTTTTCAGGTGGGGCAGTGCGTGTAGGTCGTTGCCACCTACCGCATCGTGTAGCCCGTCCCCGCCATCCCCTCGTCGCTGGATTCACCGTTCAATTAAAAAACAGAGGAAATGAATCTTGGGCAGCGCGTATGAGTCACGCACCGCCGAACCGAGATCCAAAACACCATAATCAAGATTGATTTCTTTGTGGAATCACTTGAATCGATCGATAACGGTCTGATCCAGGTTGAAGACGAGGGGAAACGGCGGAGAAAGACGATTACCTCAGCATTTTAGCAAAAACACAGCGGCTACGAAAAATGACGGTGAAAATGTCGAGATCGACCGCGACACGGCCAAGGACAGTGGCGGAGCAATGCAAACATCGAGATCGACCATAAAATTGAGACACGACCGTGCAATTCTCGTAGTCGTGAAAGATGGCAATGACGGACAAAGACTTTGTCCGCCAGGGTTTCAACAAAATGTCAAAACCTGAAATTTTAACCTTTTATATTATTTTGTTAAATTAAAAAATAATAATAAAAAAATGAATCGGGCTTGGGCTGTTTCTTAAAAATGGGTCGCTGACTTATTTAGGCTGAAAACATTTATACGTTCTAGTTAATGATTAGCGGCGGTATCAGAGCTTTGGTTTCTGGTATCATCAAATTTTTGTATATTTTCCGGTATAATTCATAAAATTTGATTTTTGTAATCGAACATGCCACTGTTCATCGCAGTTCCGTACGTCTGCCATCCGATGCTCACGGCGACGCGCCGGTGCCTGTTTGTCATAGGCCAGTGCGTGAAACCAGAGCGCACGGATCGATGGCGGCGCGTGTACATCATGCGCCGCATCAGAACAGTGCGACGAATGCATTTTCGAGATGCATGCATCGCGCAATTTTCATAGCCATCGCCGGCAAGTTGAAAAGCTCATCAGATTCTTTCCAGGCGGGGCAGCACATGTAGGTGGTCGCTAACTACAGTTGCGTGTAATGGTGCATAGCCAGTCCCCGTCATCCCCTCATCGCTCGATTCATCATTCGATTAAAAAAATAGAGGAAATGGATGTTGGAGCAGCCCGTATGAGTCACGTGCCGCTAAACCAAGATCCAAAACACCCGATTCGCGATTGATTTATTCGTGGAATCACTTGAATCAACCGATAATCTGTCGGATCCAAGTTGAAGACGAGGGAAAATAGCGAAGAAAGACAATTACCTCATCATTTTGGCAAAACTAAGGCGGCTACAGAAAATGACAGCAGACACGTCGAGATCGACCGCGACATGGCCAAGGAACAGTGGTGGAGCAACGCAAACGTCGAGATCGACCGGAAAATTAAGGCACGACACCGCGATTCTCGTGGACGTGATAGACGGCAATGATGGACGAAGATTTCGTCCACCAGGGTTTTGACAAAATGTCGAAACCTCAAATTTTAACCTTTATATTTTTTGTTAAATTAAAAAATAATAATAAAAAAATTGAATCGGGCTTGGACTATTTTTTTAAAAAATGGTTCGCTGACTTATTTGGGCTGAAAACTTTTATTGATTTTATGCCATTTTGTTTTGGGCTGGGCCAATTTTAATTTTGAAAACAAGTATGCCCCAAAACAAAAAAAAATATGGGTCTTCATTCTTAAGCTTTGGGCCGCTAGTTTTCTGAAAAAAGGTAATATTATCGTATTTTGATTTGTTTTAATTATATTCAATAATAGATACATTCTAGTTATTGATTAACATTGGTATCAGAGCTTTGGTTTCCGCTATAATCATATTTTTGTATATTTTTTCGTATAATTCATAAAATTCGATTTCCATAATCGAACATGCAACCGTTCAACGCACTCTCATACATCCTCCGCCGTCCGTCGCTCATGGTGGCGCATGTCCATCACACGCCGGCGTGTGAGACCAGAACGCGCAGATCAATGGCGGCGCATGTACATCATGCGCCGCATTGGAACTGCGAGACGAATGGATTTTCGGAATGCATGCACCACGCAGTTTTCATAGCCGTCGTCGGCAAGCCGAAAAGCCCATCAAATTTTTTCAGGTACGAAGGCTCGTCTATGTCATGCGCCACCTACCACTGCGCATAACGGCGCGTAGCCAGTCCCCGCCATCCCTTCATCACTTGATTCATTGTTCGATTAAAAAAATAGAGGAAATGGAACTTGGGGCAGCGCGTGTGAGTCACGCGGTGCCGAACCAAGATCCAAAACGCCCAAATCACGATTGATTTCTTCCAAGAATCGCTTGAATCGACCGATAATCGGTCGGATCCTGGCTGAAGACGATGAGAAATGGCGGAGAAAGATGATTACCTCATCATTTTGGCGAAAACACGACGACTACGGAAAATGACGGCAAAAACGTCGAGATCGACAGCGACATGGCCAAGGGACGGTGGCGGAGCAACGCAAACGTCGAGATAGACCAGAAAATTGAGGCACGACCGCGCGATTCTCGCGGTCATGAAAGACGGCAATGGCAGACAAAGATTTCGTCCGCCAGGGTTTCGTCAAAAATGTCAAAACCTGAAATTTTAACCTTTTATATTTTTTTTGTTAAATTAAAAAATAAAAATAAAAATGAATCGGGCTTGGGCTGTTTTTTAAAAAATGGGTCGCTGACTTATTTTGGCTATAACAAATTAAAAGATATACCAAAATTATACCAAAAATGCTTTACAGCAAAAAATCCATGTATGCCAATACATTTGGCATATATATGTTACTGTGTGTTTTTGCATTATATGGAAATTAGTTTTTTCTTAGGATTTTTTATTATATAAAGCGTGATGATTATGAGCTTAGCGAAATATTTAAACGTAATATATAATTCCAATTTCCTAACACAAATTTAATCTCAAAATTGTCTAATGTTCTTAAAATATACTTGTAGGAAAATGGCCCCAAGTAAAATCACAAAATTCTCATCCAATGATAAGTTCACTGGACTCAATTACGATATTTGGTCGAGTAAGATTCAGTATCTCCTCAACGAGAAAGATGTTTTGAAGCACATAACCATGGATCAACCCGAATCTGCTAGCCCAACGTATGAATCATGGGTCAAAAAGGATCGTAGTGCATGCTATACTATATTGTATTGTATGCATGATGACCTAATTGGTTATTATGATGTGTTCCCCACACCAAAGGCCATGTGGGAAGCGTTAAGGGGTGCTTATGGTCAAACTTCAACTGCAACGCTCCATACCTTGCGCTTGAACTAGCTACAGTGCAAAATTGATTCGAGTCGACCTATCCTGGAGCACCTACGCATCATGAGTTCTATGCTTTGTGACCTCAAGGCTGGGGGAATCAAAATTTCTGAGTTTGAGCAAATCAATAATGTGATTCGTTCACTACCTGAATACAGAGAGGATGGCCGGTGGAGAGCATTTAAGACTTTGATGTCTCACGACTTGTCCCTCACGACCTTCTCTGACATAGCCAACCATTTGGAGCTTGAAGATGAACGCTTGCGAGCTTCTGGCCAAACAACCAAGGTCCTTGTTGCTTATGGAAAAATTCCCAAAAAGAACAAAAAGCCTGTCAATGCAAGAAATACCCAGAACCCCTCCCTCCAAAAAACCTCCCCGGGAAAATGGCCCAAAAAATATGACACGTTTGAAGTGCTATAATTGTGAAAAGAAATGTCATTTCTCTCGGGATTATTCCAAGCCGAAAAAAGTACTTATTTCTCCCAATAATCCCAAAGTATACGTTTGCTCCCATGCATTAGTTGTTGATCACAACGTACCCAGTATATTCCCAACTAAGTTGGGGTCTGAGGGGTCAGATGTATACGGCCTTACCCTTGTAATTAT
>JAOWBN010180110.1:0-17176 GCA_028565015.1 Pinguicula moranensis
CCACAAAACAGTGCATGTAGGTGGCCTTGGGGATGGATCTTCATCTAAAAACCAGCTTATCCTGCTCTCCTTCTCCTTATTTTTCTCCTCTACGCATTTCTCCGTCTTCAAACTCATGTTCCCAAGCTGCTCCTCCGCGTGTTTCATCTGCCAGAAAGGCAGTAACTTTCCCTCACAGAACAACTCATCCGCAGTAGTCATTTTGTCAGTCAACTTGCCAGAGAGAAACTCGAATTCCCCATGACTCCATACAGCTGCCTTGTCTGTTTCTTCCTCCTTGTAACGGCCATGGGGGCATATGGAGATGAAGTTGCTCTCATCTAGAAACTCAGACGAGAACGATAGACGGGCCGGGCTGCCTATCATCTCAACCATTTGGTTGGATGATGTGAGGTGAAGGGATTGTTCCATGTTTGGAGTTGGTAGAAACTAGAAACTCTGTGTACTGTGGCACTGTGCAGATGGAAATGTGTGCATGAGGATTATAAAGAGTTGAGTTTGTTAAGAGGGATGATGAGTTATGATCTTATTCAAGTGTTATGGTGGACTGGTGGTAGTAGTAAATGTCTGGAGTGGACTTAAAAACTTTGGTAGTGCCACTTGTGAGGATGAACGATTGAACCCATTGAGGACAAACAACAAACACCACTTGGACAACTCGGGATCTAAGTGAGATGAAAATTAAACACTTCTTTTTCACTCATCCCCCAGTTTTGCTCGAAACGGCCCCTACTTTTTTGAACGTGCAATCATGACTTTATTGTCCCAATTATGTACTTTTCAGACAAATGGCAGATAAGATTCGTATCTTTGTGACGATTAAGGCAAGCCCGTGCGTGTTTAAAAAATAAGTATTTGAAATATTAGAACATATTGACAAAGAAAATTATGAGAGAACTACAATTGTAAAACTGCTGGAAAATGAAAAACAATCTGTAGAAGAATGGTACTTTTTTGGGGGGTGGGGGTGGAAGAAACAATTATGTTGACAAAAACTGAAAGATAACCACATACTTGAGTTTCACTCAGTTCATTCTCCCGGTCAAAAAATTATTTATATATGAGAAGGCATGTAACCGTTTGGCTGAACCAATCTTAGCCCCTGTTTTGCGCAGCCTTCTTAAAATTATAATTGGCTTATAAGGATAATAAGGCTGCACAAAACACCCCATTAGACAAAAAAACGGTTTTTTATGCTCCCATTACCAAGTGCCAAGAATGGTACTTGCGTCTGCTAAACAGTTGATGAAACTTTGGAAAAAAAATATACAAAAGTGATCTCGCTAATTTCCTTAATTTATACTATATGACTCTATGAGAAAGGAAATATAAAAAAAAATAAGTGTAAGTATACTCGATTATATTCTCTATAACTCGGCTTATTTATAGAGTTTATACAAGGGTATATTAAAATTTTTGTATGGATATAATAGTTAATTGCATCAATCACTTCTGATTGATGACCGTTACTTGTTAACTCTTTTGTCAGTTGTTCGAGGGGATAGGCCTGTTAGGTGGTGGTTGTCCAATCCTCGTCAAGTAATGTATGTGCTCGCCTCGAAGGACCTTATGGGTGTTACGAGATTGTTTCTCATCGAGCTCATGTGTTGTGACAACTAATGTGTACCCACTTGTGGGCAGTGGGCATCAAATCCCTGTTGAGTGATTGCATTTGTCCATTACGGGGGAGCTCGTTGTCGATACGAAGTCATTCCCCCTCAAACCCATATATGAAGGGGCAAGGTGGATTATTTGAGGTATGATCAGTCTTCGAGAATCTTTTCATGGTGGTGGGTAGGTCCATTACTTGATGGGGGGTTTTATTAGTTTATTTTTGGCCCACGTTAACAACCCTAAAATGAACTTTACACATGAAAATCATTTGCTGATTGAGAAATCAATTGGACTATGGACCATGGTCCTTCTACTAAAAAGCATTCTATGGACCGCAATTCATAAGTGCTTGATTGTGGCTTTTGGGACCGTGGTCCATAAGTGCTTAATGGTGATTCAGGGAACCGTGGTCCGTAAGTGCTTTATGATGATTGCGAGGACAATGGTCCCCAGTAAATGAAGTGCAGTCTCCCTTAGATGAGAATGAAATTGGAAAAAGTTGTCCTACTAATTGATGTGGGCTGGAAAAAAATTGGTAAGAAGCCCATCAGATGTTGGGCCTACCTAATATTGCGAAGAGGAGATTCACCAAGTACAGAGAATATCTCGAAAACTAACCCTGCCTTGAGGACCCTACATTGTGCCTCCGCATCACATGCGCCCGAGGAGCACGACCTCGCACTAGCAACAAGTTCTTCAAGAAAGGAGCATGCACTCCTCCGACAAGGACTTGACAATCACCGCCCGCAAGTGGAACAAGTAATTAGCCATGACATCACACAAATTTGAGGATGAGCAATCTCGTACCAATCACAAGGCCCTCGAGGCAATTAGATGCATCCCCTGACAAGTCCAAGAAAATCGCCGCTGACAAAGGGAACAACAAGCAACCACAATCGCCCAATAGTAGGACATACTCATAAGAAAGTATCGATATACCCTTGTATGTACTCTATAAATAGATCGATTGACTAATAAGAAAGAGGAGCAATTTCTTGTAGAATACAATTGAGTATACTTACACTTATATATTTGTATCTCTTCTCTCCAATGTGTTGTATGGTGTAAATCAAGAAAATATTAGCGAAGAAAAAGCATGCACACACACTTCGCACACATCTTTTCCTTGATTTCATCATTGGTACTATCTGTGAAACATTTCTCTTACCCATTGAGAAGCTCTTATTGTTAGAAAAATTAAGTTGACTACCAAAATTGATCCATTATGACATTCATTATCAACCGTTGAGAACGAAACACGAAGAGGCAACCTCTTTGGCTATTCCTCCCAAAAGGGAACAAATCTAACAAACGGAGCAAGCAAGCGCAATCCATCATCACTCAAAGAAAAAGAACCCACCAATGTGGAGACGGTGGGGGACTCGTTTGTGACTCCTCTGCTTGCTCACATAGAATAAAGCTCGAGTCAATCCAATGATTCTTAGTACTTGTAGAGCACACCCCTACCTCCTCAAAGGGATCTCGGGTGCAAAAGCGCGTCTGAAAGAAGCCTATGGCGAAGAAGGAGATCCCTAGAGAAAAGAACCTCAAAAAGTACAGACACATGCCAATACCGAGCCCTTCGATTGAGCTCCAGCAGGTGACACAAGGAGGCATGTATCTGTCAATTGTGGAGAAAGCTAAAGCCCTTAGATTAGACCTAGTTCTTCACGGAGGTCTTGACTGCCACTGATTACGGATATTAGCTACTGGTAAAAACTCTCATATACAACAGGACAAGGGATCTACAAGCACAAATGGACCGATTTAGAAACCAAATAGAAGTCATTGCGAATTCGAAATAACCACTTGTCAATCTTTTTCCCTGATCCTCGTCGATAAAGCCCAAATATGGTTCACAACCTTACATGTGGAGAGTAACATGATGGAAAGTTTTCTCTCATAGTTTCGTGTAGCACTTTGCTAGCCAGAGGATAAAATCTCAAACCATCATCAACTTATTGGAAATTATCCAACGAGAGAACGAACTGCCATCTAATTTCTTAGCACGTTTTATGCAGGATGCGAGAATATCCCCGAGCTCACCATCTCCATGAGGGTCCAAATCCTACTTATTGCCTTACAACTGGGGACATTGACCAACAATTTATCCTCATGATTCCCTGAGACCTCCGATGCGTTGTACGCATTCGAAGTGAAGCACGTTAAAATTACGGATCTTAACATCCAAAAGAAAAGTCATCACAAGGTCATGGCAGGTAAAAGTGCTTCATTTTGCAAAGATGTTTTTGAAAAAGAACAAGAACTTGCAAATACTTTCTAAGTATCTTTCAACAACAATAACATACCCAATATTACTAACTAATTTGGGGTCTGAACGGTTAGACATACGCGACCTTACCCTTGTAAATATACAAAGAGGTTGTCTCTGTTGTGACCCAATATACATTGTGTCACTTGATTTATTGATTTCCAGCAACTTCACTTATAGAATCATTGAAATCTAATAAAATTATTTTCATTATTAATATAAATCTAAAAGAATTGTCAATAATTAACTCTTCTTGCTCCATTCTAAATATCTTTCAAAAGCATTGAAATTTTAATTTTAAAACATAAGGTAAAAGCATATTATGAGAGAATCAGGAAGTATGGAGACAACATAACATAAGTGTAAAACTGATATTGACTGTAAAACTATTTAAAACATCTTAACATAAACGGCTTAGAATTAGTTTCTCCAATAATACATTTAGCAAAGTCTTTTTGCCTCCAAATCATGGCCTAGTGGATGATTGAGATTTTCAAAAGAAATCTCGGTTTCAATTCATCTGATTGAAAATAATTCGTTGGGTCTCGACCCCAGGCTCCTTCGGGAAAGTCTAGGCCCGCAATTTAACCGATTCATGCATGAAGTCGCCGAGCATGAGCCTCATGAATTATTCGGGCCCAATATGATTCCAAATATCAAGGTCACAAAAAAAATAATAATAGTGGGAGTTCCGAGATGGTTAAAAACAAAATCAAAAGTTGAATCTTTTGTATGTTCGACCGGTGATTTGATGAACAATAACGCATGCATAAAAATTTGGTTAACCAAACAATTAATATACTTTCCCATGGGTGACCCCCACCCCACCTTTCAAGTACAAAGGTATTGAATTTCACTATTAAATGTATAAAATGGGATGACTTTGTGTTTGCCTCGTTCTCTGGTCGAGGTTACTTTGCTGTCGTAACTTTTGCCTTACAAAAAAAAAGATTCATTAAAGTATGATAACATGTGTTTTGTTTACTGTCGGATGAATCATTAATTCATTAGGTTGATTAAACTAGTCTTTGGTTTGGCTTCTAATCATCCACCCCAACATGTTAGGAGATCCTAATTCGTAGCCATGTGATCACATGAAACTATTGCCATGTCCCATGTGAGATGGATACTCTATTTCAGAACACACTTTACACTGGCAGTTTACATGAAATCCTTTTCAAGGTTGCTCACTTTCTTCATATCATTCACTTGGACATTTGAACGTGGTCCTTAACCAACTTGGAGATACCATTTTTGTGGTTCTTCAGAAGAATTGAACTAAGATCCGCTTCAATATTTGGACAGACATCAAAACCATTATGGATTAATGATGATGAGATGTATATTTTTGGAACATGTTGGGATTGTTAGGTCATTAATTTAAAACCAAATATTTGGAGTTAGCACTGTGGGCATTTGATTTTTTTTTTTACCTAATTCTTTATTCTATTCAATCTCGATAACTTAAACAATCAATGTTGTATAAGGTAGAGATCGGCAAACGGGCACACAGGCTAACTCAGTCCCGTTTTTGTCGGATCAGCGTGTTGGGTTTAGCAACCCAACCCACTTGTTGTTGTTTTTATGCAGGCTTGTCTAGGCCCATTTTGTAAAATGGGTAGGGCTAGTCCAACAAGGAAAAAATGGATCGAGCCCCCCTACATTGATCCCCATGGATCCATCTAGCCCCGACATTTTTATAAAAAAAATGTAAGCCACTTATTTGCACAAAAAATAAAAAATAAAACTAATTATTAAAAATGGGCAGTGTCGGACCAATTCGTCAAATTGGACCAAACCCGACACAACGACGAAAACGAGCCAATCTAGCTCCTCAAGCTCTACTGGTTGAGTTAACCCGACTCATAATTACACGTTTTCTATTTTAAAACAGAACGGATGGACCAAACCCATTTAACTCGATCAATATGACTACTTCTCATATAAGTGTCATGCTAATCTAATCTTCGATTCCAATTTTATCATATGTCCTCGTAGAACATCATCCTTTGACTTTATCTTATACTTACATTTCATTGTGCCTATCCTTTATTGTTAATATGAGCCGTAAGAAATGCACTCACTTTTTTTTTTTGATAAGTAATCAGACAGGTGCCATTTGATCGGTTTCTCGAAGACCCTAAACCAATGGATCACAACCCTGTTGACCACTTACTCGGTATCCCAGTCGACCCGTTAGGGCCTTACCAGACTAATCCACGTATCAATCGACATTGCGCCCAAGTGGAATCGACCGCCAGACCTCACTAGGCAAGCCCCGTGTGCCTGTGCCTTACTGCCACTGGGACACAATGCGATCGATAAGAAATGCACTCACTATGAATTACAAAAAAAAAAAATGCACTCACTATGTGTTCATGAATCATGATCTAATGAGTTTCCTCTCTTCACTTTCCACGTGTGATTATCAGTTACAATGTCAAAAAAAAATTAATATTTGTCAATTCTAGATAAAGGATCCCTCGATTGAAGCAAGGAAATAGGCAATGTTGTCTAGAAAATGGCGTACAAGCTCGCGGTAATAATAGAGGAATCAATTCTTTAGTTTCATTATTTTATTTATTTATATGCACTGGGTATGTCCCACTCATGAAATGCCAAAACGCGAAATCAGAAAAGGCATCATTACTAAATAATTCTAGAAATTTGACAACCAAAAGCACACTAATCGTACTAAGTGGGCCTAGTCCGCTAACCTAGCCAATGGCACAGTGAATAAGGCCCAAGCCCATCTCAACCGCACTCTACAGTGACATAGCTATATCTCAAAACCCGAGCCAAGTTTTTTTTCGTGCATAGATCCTGCAACGGATAGAGACGATCTAGAAAATATTTTTAAAAATAATAGATCGATCATTCTATTTCAAGGAGAGGCCAACATAGTTGGAGAACAAAATATATAAAATTGTACGTCAATAATATCTAGTAATGGGGTTCTCCATTTATTAAATTAGTCAATCATCTGATCATGTTTGATAGTCATATTTATATTATAAATATCTTAACTTAAAGATATATGATTCAAAATCTTGGCTCAGCAGATGATCACGTCCCCAAAACCATATGAGGATATATATATCCTTGTGGCAATGGCCAATGGGGTCTAACCATTGTCCGTGGATTGTGATTGATGTTGGAGTTCATCTTCCCTTTCTAATCTCGGATCTCGCCACACGGATTAGAAATAATATTTTATAATTATATATAAAAAAAATATAATAATATAATCTAATACCACTCATAAGAGAGTAATCAATCATTCATAAAAGATTAAATGTAAATTATTCCCTAAAAGTTTAGAAACTACCAACCATATGGACCAAAGTCTTTAATCCACTTTAGCATGTGACGTGTCTCCCTACCATTATGTCCTACGAAAAAATGTACTTTAATTCGATAAGATCTAAAACAATATAAATAATTGAATATTGCCAGGTATTAAGAAAAACGGATCCTGCATGGATCCGGTCGATAGGAAAATCGATAAGCATTAAAAGGGTGTTTTGCGCAGACCCTCTTATGCTTATAATTGGATTATAAGAACTTTTTTTGAAAAAATCAAGAGTTATTTTTTGAAAAAAGGTGCTAATAATTGAATTTTAATTTTAAGAAGACTGCGCAAAACAGAGCATAAGCCACGTGGCATTCTTCAGATGGCAAAGGCCCATAGGTACCGTTGGTGGTTGAAATAGGTTTGAAGTTCTTAAAAAGTGCTTTTTCTTTTTAATAAGCGAATCTGCTGCAAAAACTTAAAAGTTTATACAGTGGTCTTTCACATGGGAAGACGGAGAGGGGGCCTTCCTAGGCTCGTGATTATATCCGTGGGGCCCAAGTAACCATTCCCCATAGTTTTTCTAATTTTTTATTTTTATTTTTTACTGTAATTTATTTTATAGTTAAACTCATATATAAATGTAAAGACATTCATCCTCACAAAAGGTCCTCTTTATTTTCATTTTTTCACTACAAATTTTTAGTTATAGCTCGACAGTGATTTTTACCTTTGGGTTTTGAGTTCTCAAATTATTTCTGGTATCTCTTCAACAACCAATGTTGACAATTTTTATTTCGAGTTACTTTTAAATTGAAATTTAATTTTATTTATTATTGTATCAATTCAATTTTATAAATTTATTTATGGATTTTTTCTATCTCTATTTAAAGAGTGTGTTCTTTTCGTGAAAATATGTTTTGAAAAATATTTATATAAATAAATTAAACGGTATAAACAAATAAAATAACATTAAATAATTTAACTTTTATTTTTTTATTATTGGTTGAACTAGTAAAAGTATTATTTTGTCATAATCGCAGATAAATTATTTTATCACCCCTAAAAAATTTACAATCGCCCTCTTAAAAAAATATTTCTCTCATTCTATGATTTTTTTTATTCCCATCTCTAAATATTTTAGGGGTATGCTCCCGTCTAAAAACAAATTTCCCCCCCTCCTTCTTTCTTGCATCCGCCCATAGTCTTTCACTAGATTTTGATTACATTTTTCAACATACTTCATCCAATCATTCATTGTATAACCTCACAAAATCTTTCCTTACGTTTGCAACTAGTTCCACCACCCATACTTCACTTACTCTATAACTTTTTTTTTTATAAGTACTTTCTCTATAACTTCCTTTAACTAAAAACACTAGTTATCGTGCACACGTACTCGCGCTCGCACAAGGACTAGAAAACGACTTGGACTGTGCCTGTTAAATCTTACACGGTGTTGCATAGACTAGTGAAATTCAGAACATTAGAAAATGACCGAAAGTTCAGAACTAAGAAAACGAAGGAAAAATAACGAAGGAAACTAAGCAAATTTTATATGATTTTGATAATGTGGAGCAGGGTTCCATACACTTACACTCGACTGTACACAAGAATAGAATGATACATACAGTTTGATGCCCTTTTTAGAGTCTTAGGTTTTGATCTACTCTCAAAATACACTGTTAGTAAATTCTTTGATAGATTAGTTAACGAATATAAAGAACATAAATGAAAACAATAAAGAAGAGACCAAGATTTAAGTCTGAAGATTTTGCAGTACAACTTCAAGATCTTGGATCTCCTCCCATGGCGACTAAACTTGTCAGTTGTCACCTCCTCTCCCAAACACTGAACTACCAGCAAAATACAACACCAGATTCTCTAAACATTTAGAGCAGGCTGAAAAACTGAGATAGCCCTAGAGAGAATTCGAACAGATAGAGAGAAACTCGCAGAATATCTTCTCTCTCCTCCACCCTTCACTTTTGCTTTTATTCTCTCGAATAATTAGGGCAACATCCATCTTCTAACCACCACCGCAGATCCAATCTTCAGTCAACGGTTGATATCCTTTCTCGGCTTTTCAGTGAAACGCTGTCGCTTGTCGTGGGACCTTTCCATTATTGAAACTCTCATCCATTCTTTCGAGTTCAATAAACAAACATACATCAAATCACGTCAATCAGTCAAGGTTGAAACCAGATTCGTGGGTGAGATTGAAAGCGGGGAGGGAGGGCCAAACTCAAATCAAGCACATAGCAATTAATTAGAGCTTATCGAAAAAAATAACAAATTAATTACGTAAATAAACCGAAACAATAACAAATTAATTACGTAATTTCGACTCAATTAATTATTATTAATTGGTAATTGTCGTTTATTTTTCGTGAATTGCAAATTGCCACATGATTTTTGTTTTATTTAATTCCCTTGCACGTCGTTGACGCAGAGTCCAAACTAGTGACAGTGAGTACAGCTACTGTGGAGGATCTTCAGAGCTGGTACTTGACATCATAAATGTCACCCTCACAGCTACCCTATAAAAAAGCTGAATCTACAGTAATGCTAACGCAGTGACACATGCAGGAAGATGCTTTGATTTGAAATGTGCAAACAAACAAACAAAAAATTAATATAAAAGAAAAGTAAATATAGAGAAATTTATCAAAGAATTTAATTGAGAATTCGGATGGTGTTTACAGAATCTTCTGATGAAGAATTTCTTTACTCACCATTTTATTGTTCTGAATCAAGGATTGCTTGCAATGGGCAATGGCACCTTGAATGGCGCTCTGCAACTCCTCCATTGACGAAGAATCGGAGGAATTGTTAGAGGGCCGAGCCATTTGCCCGAGCCCGAAACCGGTTACAACGCCGTTTCTTCCATGGCTGGGAGATGAACCCATCGACGACGGGCAGCTCGAAATGTAGGTCGTTTTCACTCTTGGATAACCCAGATTACCGGAGAAGGACTTGGGAACAGGGATCTCCGGCGGGAGGCTCGAATCTGGATTCTTCTGATTTTTGAGCCCGTTTGCCGATTTCGAGGTTCGCGATGATGAGTTATGAGAGAGCTTTTCATAAAGGGGCTTCACTTTCTTCAAGTACTTGAAAAGGACGTCCTTCGCGCTTGAGCTCACGCGCCTCGTTCCGCCGGATGTCGCCGGTGGCGCGTGTTTGGCGTCTCTCCGGAAGACGGAGGAGAATTTCGGGAGGGAGAAGTACTTAGACGACGACGACGACGACGGAGGCTTCCGTCGATCGCACACAGTTGTGACCGTAAGGTGCTTGAATTCGGAGTCGCAATCGAGGTCTCCGGCGGTGGTGGCAGAGGAATCGGTCGAGGCGGTGGAATCTCGTGACGCGGTGGTGGTGGTGTCGGAGGATGAGGAGATAGAGGCGGAGGAGAGGAGGAGCGTTCGTACCATGGAGAGTCGGGGGGAGAGCTGGAGAGGGAGGAGCTGCCCCTTGTAGAAGAGCTCGTCGGCGGGGCATAGGGCGGAGGAGGATTTTCGCGGCGAGATGGAGATGGTGAATTCGAAGTCGGAAGAGGAGGAGGAATGGGTGGGGGAGGAGGGGAGTGTGTGGGATTTGGCGACGGCGTCGCGGTGGAGTTTGTGCTTCCGATGTCCCATGACGACGGCGATGGCTAGTATTGTGGGAGAATTTTGACCGTTTTGGGTTGCGCTGGCAGTTTATAAATCGTTACTTTGGGATCGGGCCTCGGGGGGGCTTGAATATGATTATCAATAAATATGGGGTGGCCTAGTAAATTTATGAAGGAAAATATCAGAAAGTTGATTGGTCTACGCAGCACCGACCATCATCATAAATCCAATGCATTTATATTGATACCGTGGTGGATTAGCAAATATGCATTAATGCTGCTGATTTGGTGTCGAGAGATGGCAAAGGGGGAATTAAAGATGGGCGGTCGGTTTTCACCAATTGAACTGTCAGAAAATTGGGTATTAAAAATATCAATCGGGCATACTAGCCTAACGGCGAAGTATGCGCCCTTCGATCTCAGGGAAGTATGCGCCCTTCAATCTCAGGGCTTGCCTAGAGGTCGGGGGTTCGAGCTCCCATTCGTGGTGTGGGGAGATTTCGCTGTCATCGTGGGATTAGTCGGAGGGCCCAATGGGCCCGAAGGATACCTGAATTTGGAATTGTGTACTCGGGTTGCCGGGGTCGCTAATGCCTTGGGTGCAGGACACAAATTACCTGCATTCTGGGGTGGGTGGCACAATTACTTATAAAAAAAAAGGGTGGTAAAAATATCAATCGCAGTCGTATTTGCCCAATTTTTTTCGAGAGCTGATATAGCGCAAGAATTTTATCGTAAGAATTAACAAGAAAGATGAACACACCTGTTAAATACCAAATGAATTATTGTAATTAGTGTTTAAGACGTGGGAATTAATGTTTGGTGCATCATTCTTATGAATTCTTGCGGTAGAATTCTTGCGCTATATCATTTTCCATTTTATTCTGATATGGTTACCTACATTTTGCAATTCAATTGTCAGTTTTAATTCTTATGGTTTTTGTCGGTCCAGGCTTGTTATGACAGTTTCATGATGTTTTTAAGGTGGTTCTGGCACAGTTTATAATACGATTGTAATCTCCAGCGCAATAAATTATTTTTTAGATTTTTGTAAAATTTTGTTATTATTTTATTTTTAATTTTTTTTATAAGTTTATATAAAAATTAAAATATATTACAAATTTTATTTACTTATATTTATGTCTTTTATATATACAAACATATAAACTTAAACTTAGAATAAAAATTATAAATTACAAACATAAAATAAAGTAATAAACCCATATATAAATTATAAACATATAATATAAACTTATTTATAAATTACAAAACATAGTAACATATAAATATTATATATAAGTGTATTATAAATATAAGTTCATAAATTATAATATAAAAAAAATATTTACAATATAAATGAAGTTACATTTACATTTATAATACAAATAAATTTACATCAATATTAACATTTATAATGTAAATTAATTTACATTTATAATATAATTAAAAAAATAAAAAAATGTAAGGGAAGAACTTATATTCAACTAGAAATGAACTAACATTTATAATCAAATGACCTACATATAATTTATGTATCTATATATAAATGAATCAAATTATATAGTTTCTTACCTTAATTACCCGTTTGATCACTCCTAATCGGTTGGGCATCATGTGCTTGCCGATACCATATCTAATGTATTTTGAATGGATAATCTTCAATAGACGGATGTTCTTGATCTCTATGCTCCGCTGCTATTCGATCATGCAGGCACATTTGATATTTAAACATTCAGGGACTTAAGTTTCAACGGTGGTTGCTTAAAATGTACGATCACTGGCAAAATGCTTACTCCATGGCAACGGTTGAAATTGGACATCATACAACCTCTATTGTCATAGCCAATAATATTGAAAAATCTCTTGATTTTCTCATCCACCAGCCAAGAATATCGAAAAGCATATAAATAGTCATCATCGTCTACACCTATCTGTGCAATCTCAAAAGTGGTTAAATAAAAGTCAAGTTCCACAAGTGTGAAACTTGACAAAGCATGGCACGTTTACTGGATATTTTCTTCATTAAACTCCCATTCTCCCTAAGGACACGATTCCGCTAGAAGTACCTCCACTAGATACCTTAGAATGTTGAGCCGTAATACCTAATCGTGTTTGATATTCTAGATATAACTCATTTAATAAAGTAGTTACTTCTACAATTATGACTTTATAATCTTTAATTGGTACGACAAACTCATCTTTAAATCTATAATAATAATCTTCTTATGATGTTGTTAAACCTTTCAATATAATTCGTGGGTTCAAACGGACGTAACTAGGTTAAGTAGTGGTATATCTACAAGATATTTACACCATTTTTTTCTAATAGATTTTAAAGCAGTTTGTAAACCAGGTTCGTTTTCATAAACTTGTATCATTTCTCCTATATCAACACAAATGGGAATAATAAGGTGTGAAGTGACATTATATACATGAAATAATATTTTGTTATAATCATTAAAATATTTTAACAATTGTAAAAGCTTTTTTGTATCTTTCAAATTTATCGAATATAAAGATATGACTTTAGTTATTATTAAAAAAATTGTGCATTAAATCTTTATAATGAATTATTTAACTAAGCATATTAAGTGGAGTTCCAACGGGTGCTACATCTATGCTAAATTGAATGGGTTCATTACAAAATTTAAACAATTCTTTCATTAGTTTATGTATATATTTGTTAAAACTTTTATAACTATTTTAATTGAATTAACACTTAAATTAATAAATTTTAAAGCATCTTGTACATATATATTAATAATATGACAAATACATCTAATATGAAAAACGATCATCAAATGAAGAATTATACAATACTTTTAATTTAAGTATATATGCATAATTAGGGGGTTAGGGTATGACTGCGTACATCTCACCCTCCCAAGACCCTGCCGAAAGGCAGGATATACTGGGTATATTTGGTTTGGTTTGGTTTGGTTTGGTTTATGCATAATTAGAGGATGCATTATAAAAAAAATACTATATATTTGTTGTAAGGAATGATCATTTGGAAAAAATTCCGAAATGCCAAAATTTTTGAAACTTCCGAATTTTGGTCTGGGAACGGGATTGCCCGTACTGCTCCCAAAATTTTTCAGTTCGGGAACGAGAATGGGCTATGTTCTGACCTAACCCTAATTATAGGCATTTGGAGAAAATGGGATTCAAGAATCCTGAATTCTCGAAATTTTTGGAACTTCGAGATTCCGGAAGGGAATGAGAATGCCCGAGTTGCTCCAGAAAATTTTTTGGGTTCGAAAACGGGAATAGCCTATTCCCAAACCAAAATCTCGAATGGTTATCCTATTTGTTGTTTTAAACTATATTTTTTTTTAGTATATTCATTATCTTACAACATATATTTGTTGCATTATGTGTTTCATCGAACATCCTGTAAGCTATAATTCCTTTGTATATTTTTCGTTCACTACCTACCCAATGACAAGTTACTCACACATAAGCATATTTTTGCATTTGATCGGATCATATATCACTACATATAGAGATTTTTTATTTCCCTAAAGTCGAAAAAGTAAAGTAATTTTCTTTTTCTTCTATAAAAACTTTTTTAATATCATTAGTGTGTGATTTACTGTTAAGTACACTAAATGTGAGATTTAAGCATGTTTGTACATCATGTTCAAAGTTACGACTTTCAGAAAAACTTAAAAGAAAGAACCTCCAAACAAACTAAATATATTTAATTATCCCTATTTCTATTTTCATTATATTGAAAAAGACTAAAAGAAGACGTACCTCCAAACCAACTTCAGCGCCAGTAAAACCCCAACTATTCAAAAATTGGGTTTGAGTATGCTGTATTTGACCGGATATGCCGATCTTATGTGATCCATAATCTCCACCTTCAAATTCCATAAAAATTATTGCTAAACTAATTATGAATTTAAAAAATAGCCTAAGATGCCTGAACAGACTGAGTAAACACCCAGGTAGCTGGTAAGGTCACAATGATCCCACTTAAAAACCAATCTCCTAGACAATACTCGATATTCCGTGTGATGGCCAAAATGTCTAGTGAAATCACAATGATCTCACTTGAAAAACAGCATTAAAAGGCACTCACGAGCACGGTTGCTGCGAATAGGGATGACCATTTAGAAAATGGGATTTGGGATTCCCGAATCTTGACGGTCCAAAATTAAACTCCATAAATTTTTGGGAGCCCGATTGTGCTGTCCGAAAATGGGAATGACTATTCTGCTCCCGAAAATTTTCGGTCCGGTAATGGAAATGGCCTCTTCTCATACCAAAATTCTGAATGGCCACAAGAGATGGCCATTTGGGAAAATAGAATTCGAGATTCTCGAATCCCCCAAAATCTCGTGAGTCTGGGTGTGCGATCTGGGAATGAGAGCGGGTAATTTGCTCCCGAAAAATTTTGGTTTGGGAATGGCCTATTTTCAGACCGAAATTTTGAATGATCATCCCTAGTTGTGGACCTTCTTTTGACGTTCAAGAATAAAAATACATATTCAAAATATTTGTCAACATATATTAACGCATAGTTATTTGAAAAATTCCATAAATTATTTAAACTAATATTCAATTTTTAAATTGAAAAATAAAAAATATTTAATGACTAAGAAATTTATAAAATTTTACATTTACATAACTCGTATTTGGTCGTACAAAATCGGCATTGTGCATAATATTGGTTGGTGTATTTTCTCGGCATTTCCTCTTTGTTGAAAAATTTGAGTCAAATTTTGGATTTGCTCGGTTTCATCATAGTGGTACGTTGCGTGGCGGTCGACGGTTGGGGTGGAAGCTTTCCACTTTCACGAACAAAATCTCCCATAATCACCTCGTTCGATACCGAACCTCCTCCTAAAAATTATAATTCTAACTATTCCAAAGCATTCAAATCAATGTATTGGTGAACAAAATAGTGAAAAGTGGTGTCGGGATTGGGGGCGTACGAGGGAATAATGATGAAGACAAAATCTGAGATGTTCTTGACATTTTTAGGTAGAATAACAAAATAAAATGAAAAATCGCTAAATAAAATTATTAGTATGAAATCGAGAGTTAGGAGTGCAAATAGTAGATGAATGAAAGTAAGAAATTGGTGTGATTGAAATGAAGAGGTGAGTATAGTATTTATAGGCGTAAAAAAACTAAAAAATATAATTAAAAAATATATTTATTTACAAAAATCTAGCCATTGGCAATTTGACCGTTGGAAATGGGTGATTTGGCCTAATGGTTTTTTTTCAAACTATTTATTTATTTATTTATTAATTTTTTGAATTTGACAGTAGAAAAGCTGGTGGTCAAAACCGCCGCCTAGACATGGGCTATTTGGTTTCCGCCAACCGAACCGTCAGAAAAATTCGGTTGGTTGTTGGCATTTTGTCGATTTTGTCCTGATTCGGTTGTCGGTTTTAATTCCCGCTGTTTCCACCCGTTTTAGGAGAGTTCCACTATTTTTTGCCCGTTTTCGTCAGTTTCATAACGATTTCGGAATAATTTGTTTTTTTCAAGAAAAAGTTCTCCATCTGATTTCTAGGTAGTTTAAACAACCAGAAATTGTATGAGCAATTTTTTTAAAAAAAAATCATTGATCGCCGGAATTAAAAATGGACAGCCATACCGAGATCATGTAACCTCCTGTCATGGCTTCCAACGGTTAACCGACTGTCGGTCGACCAAACCGTCGAAAAATTTCGATCAGCCAATTTTGGTCGAAAATACCATGGTCGGCCGATTTTCGGTCGAAAATGCCTATGTTTGTGGGAGTACAACTAGGCAAATGGGCCGGGTTGAATGAGCCCGATCTGCTCGCCCGCCAAAAAATGGCTGATCTATCTAGTTAAAATATTTGTCGAGCAAACTCAACTCAATATGGAAAAAATGGACGGACTGGAGCTCAACGACCCAATAAAAATGGATTGGGTTAGTCCGGCCTAGTAGTATGCTTCTAGGGGAAGGGAATGAATAAGGAAATGCTAGAGCAATCCAACGTGAACACGTATCTAGACTGGCGGATGGGTGTCAAGACCGGAAAGGATCAGTTTTTTCACGAAGATTTGCCCTGAAGTTGCAAGGAGGTGAAGGTGAAACCAACCTAATATTTTATTACTAGCAATAGAAAACCGAAGCATTGCAGATTTCATAATTCTATTCAAGCAAACTAGGGGTGGGCAGCGGAAGTTCCGCTTCCGCACCGCGCCCCTTCCGCATCCGCATTTTTGCGAAAATCCATTTTTTATTTCACATTCTGCTCCGCAAATTTTATGCGGAATGCGGAATCCGCTTCCGCAAAAAAAATGTGGAAGCGGATGTTCCGCATATTTTGTTATTGGGAATAAGAAGATTTTTGACCTAGCAACAATGTTATTTCCTGCCATCAGTGCGTACAGAA
>JAOWBN010180121.1:0-17172 GCA_028565015.1 Pinguicula moranensis
CAAAGGCCCAATCTATTTAATAAATCTCCAATTGGAGATTTAATCCAATTGGGCTAGGAAAGCCCAATTGAGGACACGAGATTTAAATCTCGTGTCACGTGAGGGAGTTGTGAAAAATCACAACTCCCCACTCCAACCCCATGATTCTCACATTGGGAACGTGAGAATCGGTTCTCACATTCCCAATGTGACAAAGTTTTCTCTCTCTTCTCTTGATACGGACTCCGACTTATTTCTGTAGAGATTTCTATAACTGTCTCGATCACATAAAAAGATCTAACAGCCATCTCAATTTTGTCAAAGAGTGAACACATTAGAGGTCTTCTCAATTGGAGACTCGGAATCACGACTAAAAAGGATTCAAGAAGGATTTCAATTTCATAACTGAAAAGGATTTCAGAATCACAACTGAAAAGGATTCGAGAAGAATTTCAGGATCCCAACTGAACAGGATTCGAAAAGAATTTTGGGATCACAACTGAAAAGGATTCGTAAAGGAATTCAACCTTGGAATTGAGGTACAAATTCTACAATTCTTTAAGCTTAGATTCGCGCTATTACGAAGTGATCTTGGCATGTGTATATGCTCTCTTGATATTCCTCCTTGTTCTTGAGAAAATTTTGAATTTATACACAAAACCCCAACATATATGTGGGGGAATGATTTTATGAATGCGTAATCGATGTTATATTTGGACCTTATGGCTTCTATTGGTATATTTTTAATTTTTGGATGATAAAATAAATAATGTGTATGCTGAATTGTGGGATGATAATGTTTCTACATTCAACAAATCATTTGGCTGATTTGTTCATTTTCTTCTTGATTTTGAATGCACATTCTTCTGTTGGTTCAACATTTATTATTAAACTCGTATAATTAGTACTTCGTGGTTTACAAACAAGTAGCTTGCTCATATACATGCTATTGGCATCAGTTTCCCTTTGTTGATGTGATAGGCTAAGTGTTCTGAGTGACTGATATGTGTACTTTATTGCTGTAGTGAGTCTCAATTCGCACTTCAAAAGCTTGTTTGAATCTCTTGCAGAAAGTCATATGAGATGAATGAAGGTGTGGATTTTTTTTTAAGTTTGCTGATGGGATTTTGTTTATTGAGTGTTCATTGTCTGCGATTAGTTCGTTAGTAGTTGTGGAAAACTATGAATCAAAACACTCAAATCTACTAGAACTCAACTTGTATTTGGTGTGTTCTTGGACACTACATATATAGGCAGTATATCATGCCATAGAGTCAGCAACATCAGGCTGCAAAGTAAGAAACATCAGGCTACCTACTAAGAATTTATTCAACAAGAAATACTCTGCACCAGCTGTTTATAATTGCATTACTGAGTACTACAGCCCTATAATTTACCTGCGACATATTTTGAAGTATCACATGAGAAATACTGCAAGAACTGCTTATAGTTTAGAATTTAGGAATGTGACTATTTGCGCGTGTGATATTTATGTGCTGTAGTTGGTGAATACTGGAAAAGAGAGAGCAAAAGTCAGCCTTCTTTTTACATGGGCGGTAAGTTTACTATATTTTGTTTCCTCTTCATTTCTGTTAGAAGTATTAGGGTTTGAGCACCAAAGCAACTGAGGCAGTGTAAATGATATTCATGCAGAATTCTATTGGTGGTAACTCACATATGTCAGGAGATCATGTGAACGAGCCATTTATGTGAGTGTATCTTTCGAATTAGTGTTTGATCAGTATGCTTGAGATATAACTTTAGTCTGACATTTTTTGTTCCTTTGCCTTTCCTTTAACTTCTTTGTAGTGGTGAAGATGGAGTTTCAGGCGTGCTGCTACATCACAAGCAAGTCATTATACTTTTATCATTTTCATTGGCCATGAATAAGTTAATTTATTAAGAGAAATGTATTTCACAGCCAGAGGTTCCTTACATAGTTGCATGCATCTCACACGTAGTTTCCCATTGCCCTATATGGATATGAAATCCTCTCATACAAAAACAGTAATATTTGGTCTGAATTTTTTCCTTGGCGAATGGGATAATTAGAATGTAATAAGTTTGCTATTTCTTGTATTGCATTAGATAAGGAACAAATGTCGTCTCCCGGCCTTTATAAAGTTGCCATGCTGTTTTCATGGTGATAACTCACTGTCCTTTAATTTATGCACTGCTCATCTTCTCATGTGGATGGTGCTACATTAAGTTATGTATTTGCATTGTTATCGGCCAACTTCAATTCTACTATTTGCATGCGCGCACACACACATATATAATATAATGTGTATATATGTGTACATATATATTTTGATGGATGCGTTGAGATTGGATGATCACTCCCTTGGTTCTTAAAGTAACAACAAGTAATACAATGGTAAACTTGGCTGTACCCGACTCAGTTGTGCAACTCTTGCTCCTGAGAATAATAAATGTGCTTTTCTAGTAGCTACTGTCTTTCTCATTCTTTATTGGGTCGTTTCCACACCTATGTTCTTACCATATTTTTACCCATTGATAACCCGAGGTATGTAAAGGGAAGTTTGTCACACGTGCAACCATTCTTATTCACTACTCTTGCACCTCTTGTTGATCCTACTTTATAGTTAACTGTGATGATTAGTTTGGAATGTTATCCCTTGTTCTTTGATCCAGACAGTGAAAATTGAGTTGTCAGCTGAAGTCTATTTTCAACATGAGATAAAAATGGGATCCTACCAATTCTTGAGTATTCTGATTTTTTTGTTTTTGTGAGTTGTACATGAACTGTGAACTATCTAGTTAGTAAAATTGTCAACAATTTATAAATTCACAAGAGGGGTCGAATTTGAGGATGTTTGCATCATATGGGATTTATATTACTGAATCTGGATGTATATGCCACACTTGGTTGACACACTGGAAGTAGTTTCCTATTGTGCTTTAGTGACTTCTATTGTTCTCCTAGTCTTCTCTGCTTTATTCTGTTTATTTGGATTTTTTTGCTCTGTCTCTGAGGATTCTTAACATGTTCTACGGTTGGAGTTTCTAGCGCCAATAGAGTTTCTTATGCTGACTCGATATTATAGAAGTGATAGAAGGCATTTCATACCTTGAACATGAGGCGAGGGGTTTATGACAAGTGCCAGGGCCCTATCCTTCAAAAAGATACTAGGATTCGTTTGCTGACTTTTGGAGGCTTCAAATAATTATTTGCACGAAGAATTTTGTTGGTAGTTAGTCATAGTCTAGGGACCTAGTAACCATTTGTGATAAATGTACTCTATATAAGCCCAATGGCTATTATTCAATAAACAAGCCTTTCAATCTAAACCCTAAATTTCTACTTGGTATCAGAGTTACCCTCAACCACCCAAACCCTACCTTCTCGTTGCCGGAAACCGCCCGCCCACTGTGAGGAATTCTCGCGGCTCGCGCGGCCCTGCACATCCTGTGACCCCTCACATCCCATAGCCCCTTGCTGTCCGTGGAGCCACGCCTCTTGTTGGTGTGACCAGATTGCTGTCCGTGGAGCCACGCCTCTTGTTGGTGTGACCAGATTGCTGTCCATGGCCCCATCCGAACCACCTACTCGTGTCACCTTGTTGCTGCCTGTTGAAAATATCGCAGGTAGTAGCTCTGTTTCTGTTGGTGAGCCTGCTGCCCGTAGCTCGAATCTATTGGTGGTGCTAATTCTGATTGGATTTGATGAATGTATGTGTTATTGGTTGAAAGTGATGATGATTTGTTTGCCTAAACTTAGAGAATCCAATTAGGCGTGTTGGTTGGGGAAAAGTGTGTTGTGTTGTGTTGGATGGTTGAGTCGAGATTGATGTTGGAAAGTGGATTGTTGTGGATTGTGGAGTCGGTGAGTTATGGATTGGAGACTCCTTGAGTTGTTACTTGTGGAGTCATGTGAGAGATGAAAGGAAAAGGGAAAAGTGTAGTTGGTGAAGGACTGGAGGTTCTGGGGAAACTCGATCATGCGGTGCTGAAGGCCCTAGTCGGGATCATACAGGGGTGAGTTCCCCGACTACGACCATTGTCTGTGTTGCTGCTCAGGTACAAGTCAAGGTAGATCTTCCGCCTGTGGATTTGAAGCTTGACGAATCAGCTATATATCTTAGCTAGTCCCGTTGGATTGAGGCCACCAAGTTGGGAAGAAACTAGGGATTTCTGATGGGAGATGAGTCAGGGAGTGACATAGCTCAGACCGATGATTGGAAGGTCACATATGCCCAGCTTTTCATCTAGTTACTCAACTTGATGACTATCTTGATTACTTCTATGAATGGTATTGGATTGTTGAGTGACATCTGGATGAAACTGAGGAAGGCCTACTCTGTGACTGAAAATCAGATGAGAGTGTTCCAAATTCAGCTAAAGATTGATGCAGAGGTACAAGAAGATAGATCAATCCAGGAGTATGCTATCTGATTGGGGCGATTATGAGCAAAGATGGATCACTTCTTGCCTATATCGAGCTGTAGTGAACCGGAGTGCAAGCTACGGAAGATCCGTGAACTAGAGAGGACTATGAAGTTCATGAAGAGCCTGAATCTCGTCTTTGGCTTGAAGAGGTCAATCCTTCTGTCTCGGGCTACTATCGCTGGATGAAGCTATTGCCGCTATGATACAGGAGAAGAGTTAGAGAGTCGGATGAGGTTGCACTCTGAGTCCAGTGTAGTTATAAGTGAAAAAGCTTTAGTTATTGCGAGCTCTCGGGTGACGAGTGCACAAGGAGAAACCCACAGATGCTTCCATTGCGGAGAGATAGGACACTTGGTGCACTTATGCCCTAAGCTATCCCAAGAGAGATTCTGGTGAAAGATGATGGTTTGGAGGTAGCGGCCGTGGACGTGGAAGGAGAGGTTGCTAGAGCCAGGGGACGAGGAGGCTCTCGCACACACCTGATGGTGGATGAGAAAGGAGAGTTTGTGGCAAATACTATCTCTTCTGAGCAGGATCGAGCATTCTTCGAGGTGCTCCATGGGAAGATGAAGGTTGCAGGGATGGGAGATGATGCACCCACCTCATCCTAGTTCTTTGGTTATGTTGTCGTGGCCTACCTTCCCAAAGGTATGTGTGACTATTGCTCTGATCGATTCCGGGGCTTCTAAAAATTTGATGGGTACTGCTAGGGAGTTAACTCCTATACCCGCCTAGCAATTTCGTTAAACGTCAAGACAGCCAATAGTACGGATCAGCCAATAGTACGGATCAGCCAGTGGGTGGTAAGGGTACAATGCAATGTACCAATACTTTGACTTTGTCCAAAGTTTTGCATGCTCATTTTACTGTAAATCTACTAGGAGTTTGAGGTGAAGGACCTGGGTGAACTGATGTATTTCCTGGGGATTGAGATTGCTCATGAGCCAAAAGGGATTGTTTTGTCTCAAATGAAGTATATCCTAGACTTCCTCAATGAGACCAGTATGCTAGGTTGCTAACCTGCTAGTGTACCTATTGATCAGATGGAGAAGCTGAGTGCAGAGGCTGGTGGACCGGTTGATAGGGATAGATACCAGAGATTGGTGGGTCGGTTGATATATTTGAGACGTGTTCGTCTAGATATATCCTTTACTGGGAGTGTGGTGAGCCGATATATACATGACCTTAGGAAGGGTTACTTGGATATAATGTACCAGATTCTAAGATATCTGAAAAGCGCACCAAGGAAGAGACTAATCTTTCGGAAAAATGGGCACCTGAACATTGAGGGCTATTGCAATTCAGATTGAGTTAGTTTTGCCGATGACAGGAAACCCACGTCTGGATATTGCATGTTCGAAGAAAACAATCTGATGTCTTGGAAGATTAAGAAGCAAACAGTGGTGGTTTGTTCTACAACTGACGAAGTATAGAACCGTGACCTTGAGTGTTGCAAAAATGATATGGTTGAGTTCCGTGTTGTTGGAGCTCAAAATGGATCAGGGGGGGACCAGATGAAGATGTAGTGCGATAACAAGTTGGCAATTAATATTGCCAATAATCCTGTGCAGCATGATAGGACCAAGCATGTGGAGATTAGTAGGGTTTTTTTATCTAAGAGAAGGCTGAACAATGGACTACTGGAGCTGAAACATATAGCCACCGAGGAGCAAGTTGTTGAGGATCTCACAAAGGATCTCTGTTCACTAGATTTGGACAGACTATGCAACAAGATGGACTGAATGGATATTTTTCGCCTATCTTAATAGGGAGCTTTGGTCATCACACCTACATCAAATGCTATATCTGGTCGGGTATAGCTCAGATATATCAACCAACCCACCAATCACTGATATTTCTCTCTGTCAACTGGCTCACCAGCCTCTATACGCAGCTTTGACCTCTTATCAATCGGCATAATAGCATGCTTACATCTCAGCATACCTGTCTCTCGGAGTAAGTCTAGAACATACCAAAACAATCCCCTCTGGACCATGAGCCGCTTCAATCCCAAGGAAGTATTTCAGCTGCCCCAAGTCTTCCACCTCAAACTCCTCGCCTAATCTCATCTTTAGCTTCGTGATCTCATACTCATTACCACCAGTGATGATCATGTCATCTACATACACTGCAAGCATCGTGATATGATCCCCATCTCTTCTATAAACCACAGTATTGGCATTGATGTGCTGATAACCATGTCAACCATAGCTTTCCTGAACCTGTCAAACTAAGCTCGAGGAGATTACTTCAACCCATCCAACGACTTTTTAAGCCTGCAAACCTTACTAGCCGTCTGACTGTTGCTAAAGCCTGGTGGAATCTCCATGTATTCTTCTTCCAACAAGTCACCATGAAGAAATAAGCTGATGTAACTTCCATCCATCATTTGCTACTATAGAGACAAGGGTCCTGACGGTGCTCATCTTCACCGCTAGTGCGAATGTCTCATCATAATCAATGCCATAGACCTTACTATACCCCTTCGCCACCAACTGTGGCTTGCATCGTTCAACTCGGCCCTCCTGGTTCTGCTTTACAGTAAAGACTCACTTGCATCCAACCGCTTTCTTGCCAGGTGGTAGTGGTACCAACTTCCGGGTTTTACAAGAGTAAAGTTCTTTTATCATGGCAGCTCTCCACTTTGGATCTTCCTTTGCAATTTACTAACATTTAAGAACAGAGACAAGACCCAAAGATACAATGAATGCTACATGCCTAGGTGATATGTGAGAGTAAGAGATGGTGAGTAATATCATGAGGAAACTCATATCGATCAGGTGGGACCCCCACATTGCGGCGAGCAGTCCGCCTTATTAGTTGGGGAGTGGGAGTAGGTAAAAGAATAATATCACTTGACGAATTTCGGTGGTCCATGGCGTATGGTGCACTTGAAGATGTGCCCGGAGTCGAGGCAGACAAGGAAACACGATATGGGACAAGTGCAAGCGACTCTCCAGTTTTCTTTCTTCTCTGCCACTTCTGCATATCCCACTGATGTCTCGTGTACACGAACAGGTCTCCCTGAGTCCCTCTCTCACTCACCTCCTCAGTCAACACCTCCACAACCGACTCCACTTGACTCTGAATCTCCCTATCATTCACCTTCTCATCAGTCAAAACCTCAACAATCGTTTCGACGGTCATTGGCTCACGAACTGGACAAGGATAAGAAACGTCCCCAACTCTCACTATTTGTGGCTCACCACCTTCACTGCTGCTCTCCTCCTCTCGCCGTATACCTCTAAGATCTGACAAGTCATCAAAGAATGAGGATACTCCATGGGAGAATTATGGCTCATGCTCCCAGGACGTGACATCCATGCTCACAAATAGTCTCCTATCAATTGGGCTTCAACAAACATATCCCTTCCAAGTAGCGGACACCCCACAAAGATACTTGATAGCCTTCGGATCAAGTTTTCCTACCCACAGTCTGCTATCCTGTACAAAGCACACACAACCGAATGTTCTCAAAAGAAGAATGTCTCCCTTTGAGCTTTTCCAAACCTGAAACGTGGACTTCCACTCCAGTATTCGTGAGGTCATCCTTTTGATCAGAAAAGTTGCAATCATCATTCTCTAAGCAATCTTTAGAAGATGATGATTATCTCTCTACCACCCCATTCTACTCTGGTGTGTATGGGCACGTGGTTTGGTATTGAATTCCCTGAGATGACAGATACTCTGCAAATGCCTTATTGGTGTACTCTGTTCTATTGTCAGACCTTAATGCCTTCACTGATGCTCCATACTGTATCTGAACGCCTTTGTGAAAATCTTTAAAACATGCAAGCAACAGTTAACGAAGGTCACAAAGTATTGGAATCTATTGACCGTTGTGGTACAAGGGCCCCATACATCAGAATGCATCAACTCAAAGGCACAGGAGCTCCTGCTTCCAGAACTAACATGCGACCTTCCGGTATACTTACCCAATTCATAAGCATTACAAGAAAATCTATCTTTATCAATCTCTGCAAACAGGTGGGGATATAATCGATTCAAAGTAGAGAACGAAGGGTGACCCAACCGCCTATAATGAAGTAATACCATGTTCTTCGCACTTCGCCCGTTTCCTCAGATTTCTCAATCAAGGATGAGAGAGTTGAGTGCATTCCCTCTCGATCCATATACCACAAGCCACCATGTCTCAGTCACAAGAATCCTGCGCGTCCTTTTCCCTCGGAAGATCACCTTTGGAATATCAAACAAAACAGTGCAGTTTAGTTGATGGATAATAACACTTATAGACAAAAGGTTTACAGGAAAAGAAGGAGCATGCAAAATTTTGGAACAAGTCAAAGTGTTGGTAAATTTTACTATATCCTTACCGACCACCGACTTATCTGTACCATCAGCTGTTTTAACGCTTGATGGAGCTGCTAGGCGAGTATAGGAGAAAAACTCCGCAGCATTACCCGTCACATGTGAAATCCCTCAGAGTCAATGATCTACTCTGGTGATCCAGAAATGGGAAAAGAGGCAAGTGTCTAAGTCTCATCTCTCATTCCTGCTGCCTTCAACTTCATTTAGAATACCTCGAAGAATGCTCGATCCTTCTCATCCACTATTAAGTTGGTGTGATAGCCTCCTCATCCACCATCTCTAGTATCCTATCTCCAAACCATCCTCTTCCACGAGAATCTCTCTCCCGAGATAGCTCAGGGCAGAACTACATCAAATGGCATATGTCTCCATAATGGAAGCAACTGTGACTCTCCCCTCGTACAACAGTGGGGGTAGTGGTCTTAGTTGGGGAACTCATTTCCTGCATGAACCTGATTAAAATCTTCAGAACCTCAGGACAAGTTTACTCAAAACCTCCAATACTTTATCCACCACATTCTTCTCCTTTCCTTCCATCTTCCATACAACTACTTCACACTCAACAACTCAGGGAATCTCCAATCCATAACTCACCAACGGCTAATCCACAATCCAACAAATCAACCATTTACATTACAACTCCACAATCCACAATCTAACGCATCAACATATCAATATCCAACAAGGGTCAAGTGACCACAACTCATCAACAATCCAACAATCAATATAATCCACAACCATCAATAACAATACACAATTGATTAGAAAAATTATGATTATTTTTCCTGTTTTTTTCATCTCTCTGTTTTTTTTTTCTTTTTTTCCACCCTTCTCTCTATTTTTTCCTTTTTTCTGTTTTTTTCCCTCTCTTTTTTTTTCTTCCTGTTTTTTTTTGCTTCCTCTCTGTCACGATTCATGACCTCACCTTTTCTCCTTCCAAGTATGGCCATGCACAACCAATCTTTGAAAGAATAGAGAAGCGTTCCGGTTAGTCAACCCCTGATCAAGCATCTGGTTCATGGTCCATAGTTACTGTCTGGATCATAGTTCAACAATCCTCGAGATTGTGTAGATTGAAGTTGAGCCACCATGGGTTTATGGCAGAGAGCTCGGAGTTTCGCAGAGGAAGCGGCGAAGAAGTTGCAGGAGCTGACACAGGGACTCGGCTCGGTGAACCTCTCTTGCATCGTTTCCGAGGCCTCCAAGACATCCAAGGAGTTGGCGGCGGAGGCAACGAAGATGTCGAAGGAACTCGCCGACGATGCCTTGAAGCGCACTGATCAGATCAAGGCCCATCTTCCGCCGCTGGCAATGGTGCTGAATAATCTTGTTGACTACGCAAGGAAGGGCACTAATGGGCTCGCAAACTCGCACACGAAGGTCCAACGAGAACTAGGGTCCGGCGGTGAACAGTGGGCGGGAACTATGGTTTTTCTTTTAGGCTCTTATAGCAAATTGTAAATGAGAATTGAAATCTATTTTATTTCAAATGAGCCATCAGGCTTCTATAGGTTACGCTTATTATGAAATAGCTCATAAGGTCCTAAAATTATCATAAATTACCAACAGGTTAATTATCAACTGAAACAATTTTGTGTACTTACATATGATTCCCTTGCTGTGTGTATTAGGAGTCTGATATAGCGAGTAACACTCACACATCTCTCTCTCTATTTATATATATATATATATATATTCTTATTTGTATATTTGACATCTATTGGTTGCAGGACAGCAAAAGATCATCCTCCAGTAACTTATGCAATTGCTGCTTGTGAAACCCAGAATGTGAGTGTGTCAGTTTTGCCCTGTTTCGGCTTGAACGAGGGAAGCTGCATAACTGCCAAAGATATGTGGGGAAAAATTGTGCAGGTGAAGATTACTACCTCCACCTGGCCAGCACATGGAACTTGAGATTTTTCTCTTGATTATGTCTAGAACTCTTATGGCTCAAATAATTCAAGACTTTTGGATTAATGAATATTTTGATTGAAAATTAGGATGGTCATTTTGATCACGATAACTTCAGCAAGGGGCCTAGCATGCCATCATCAGCTGGAGAGACGCATTGTGCTGCGGTTTGTGCATCTACTTGGGTTGAACCTCATGGGAAGTCCACGGTTGCTTTTTCTATTGCTTGGTCATCTCCTCAAGTTAAATTTCGTAAGGGAAAGTCCTACCGGAGGTAATTCAACTACTTACTTTTTCCGATATTGGCATCCCTATAGTTTGTGACTTAGATTTCAACTTTTTTGTCAAAGCTGCGAATAAAGTGATTGTTTAGATTATGCTTCATCTGTGTCAGTCTATTCTCCCCTAATATATGAAGACCCTAGGACATATGAGTTAGCTGTATAAATAGTATAATAAGTCGTGAGTAATTTCTGTGGAGTGAGGCATCTGTATTTCTTTTGATGTTATTTTGATATGGGGAGCCTCCTGAAGCATATTGAGGAATATATCTCTCTACGTAATTCTCCCCTTTTACATTCGTTAATTTGCATTTTTCTTTTATTTCTCAATCGGGTGAGGAGGTTGCATCTGCTTGTTTGAAGATATCTGACCACCTTTTTCTAGTCCTACATGTAACTATTCCATGTTAATGACAGGAGGTACACTAGATACTATGGCACTTCTAAAGTGGCAGCCAAAGATATGGTGCATGATGCTCTTACGAGTGAGTATCTTTGTGATCTGGTTTATTCTAGTCCATCCCATTCTATATCATAATTTATTTAATCAACCAACACAGAAGCTTAGAACTTCAGACGTTTTTACTTACTGGGAAATTATTGAAGCTAATTATCTGGAGAACATCTAATTTCCTTCATGTATTTGGGTTTTTATCAGATTACATGCTATGGGAGGAAGAAATTGAAAAATGGCAGCAGCCTATTCTTAGAGATGATCGACTTCCTGAGTGGTAAGAAGGGGTGAACTGTTTTTTATCTGCCCTTTTATTTTCTTGCCATCCCAGAAGTTAGAAAAGATGTTTTGCTAAACTTCTGCCTTTTTTGAGATAGATTCCAAGACTCTTCCTTTTTTGAGTTGGAAAAGATGATCGACCCTTCTCCTGAATATTATGCGATGGGCATTCCCAATTTCACATTACTCTGTTGCTCGAATAAGGAAGTGCAGACCTATCCAGGACCAATCAAATTTGTTATTTCTAATTCATTAGATAAATAGAATCTGTGACGTTTAATGTTATGCTGAGTTCTTTTCTGTAACATAAAATATGATAGGTTAAATTTCCAAATATTTAACTTTTGATGCAAAAAACATCTGAAAATGATAATGAAATGTCCTGATAATTTGGGAGTACAGTGATTGGTGCACCAGCTTGACACCGTTGAACCCGATATCGAATAGCACCATTGTTCATCTTTGCAGTTCATTCTAGCTGACATTGTAAAGAATTTTTCTTGGTTTTCTTTGGTTGTATAAACATTGAAAATATCATTTTCTTTACATGGCATTTTCTTGCTAGGATTTGTTTAATGTCAACAAATTGCTTTGCAGGTATAAATTTACGCTGTTCAATGAACTTTATTTTCTGGTTGCCGGAGGAACAGTATGGATAGGTACCAAAACATCCTGAAGTGCTAGTTTCTTTCTCGCTTTTGACACTCAATATTCATTCACCCTTCTTTGGTCATGAGCGTGGTTTAGCTTGTCTCTTAATTTTTATTCTTAACAGAGTTGATTCTTTGAGCGCTCCTTTGGTGCATCTTTTCCTCTCTTCTCACTGCCTCAATTGATTCTTCTATGCCTATTATTTCTGTAAAAAGTTGTGACATTAATTGCATTTGTTATACTCTTTGTACCAATTAAATTCTAGTGCTTCTATTATTAGTGAAGTTGTTGTAATTCAATACATCAAATGACGCAATTCACATTTGGTCGCAATGGAAACAGTCTCTTTGTATAATTATAAGGATAAGGCTGCGTACATTTGAGCAAGCCAGAATTACCTCACCTAGCCAAAGGCATACTTAGGTTGGACAGAGTAGGCCTACCATCCATTAGAATGGTTTCATTTAGGAATCAGCTCTTTACCTCCTAATAATAGGGAGGTCTTCTGGTTTTTGTTTTGGTATGAACCAGAATATTCTCATGTAAGGCCGGATTGTAAAGGTTTAGGCTCTCACCTAAAGAGAGTCATATGAATAAAAGTAGAAAGTTCAAAAAAAAAAGGCTGCGTACATCTGACCCCTCAGACTCTAACTTAGTTGGGAATATATTGGGTGTCCTCTTATTCATTCTTTCTTTCTTTCTTTATTTATTTTTGGGAAGAAGCACACTTGGAGTGGCAAATATTGGATAACTTTAGTCTGGCCCATGCTACGTTTGCATTACTGAGGAGTCTATGTTTGCGAAAATTCGACGTCCAACAAGGCTTTTCGAAATAATTAAAAACTAATTTGACTTATGAAAGTACTCTTTTTTTCCAGAAAATATATGAAACATACTTGATTCAAGTAGTTTATATGAAAGAAATTCATTATCATGTTTAATGGTTCTACTAGAAACTTGAGATTTGTATATCTTGAATGAATCTTACAATGTTTTACACCTCAATTTATAGGCTACAAAGCTAAAAACATCTTTAATGCAAGGTTGACTAGTTGCTGGCTACTTTTCCTTTTTTTTCTCACTTGGCTGCTGATTTTCTTCTTTGGCTGCTACATTTGTCAAGATTTGCTGCTTGTTTTGACTCTTTGTTCAACAAATGTACTATGTGGGAATTGGTTTATTTACATGTTTACATGGAGAGCATGTTTTATTTAAATTGTAAAAGTTAATGCATGCAACACCAATATCATTAATATATAGATCTATGTCATGTTTAGGATTCTTCCGTACATAATATTAGATTCTTGGGCCTAAAGATATATTCAAATTTTAATGTGATTATCATATAAGGTCACATATAAACAAATACCATGAGTATACAAGAAGATTGATGGCGTCATAGTAGTTTTCTTAGTTCATTACATGGATGATATCTTGCTTATTGAAAACAATGTAGCAAGATTGACAAAAGTAAATATGTGGCTAGCCAATCAATTCCAAATGAAAAATTTACGAGAGGCTAATTACATTCTTTGAATCCAAGTAATTAGGATCACAAGAAGATGATGTTAGTGATCAATCTAATATTGTTTCCTTACAATATTGGGCGTAGTAATACTTGCAAGTGTACGGACCAGTGTAGAAATAGTGAGTTCACCTTGTCATTGAATGTCACATGCACTAGGGATGAATTAACATAGCTATTAAAGACACTAGTTCCAACCTAAAGGAAGTGTAAAATGAAAGCACGTAAACATGAGTTGGTTATATTTGATGGTCTAAACTACAACTAACTAATCAACAAGGCACATAAATCACTAGCTTCATTTGCCTATACTATATTACGAATTGAGTATTTTAACATTTGAATTCTTGTGGGATCCATTCAACAACGAGAGTACCTAGTCACGAAATTAGTGGTTCATCCTCTATGGGTTATGGGGATCCATTTGACGGTGGGAGTTCCCAAATTTCTAGCCCACACTCATATCAAATATCTGTTTGGCTGTTGGAGTGCCTCAATTTGTGAACACTAACCTAAATCCAGGACATTATAACCTACCTAGTCGTTATTAGCTTAGACACTTGTTTACCTAGGTCTACTTGGAGTTGGTTTTGGCATGTTGATCTTCCAAGTTCCCTAAATTATATATGTTCTCCTAGGAAGATTATCAATCAACCAAGGAAAGACAAAAAATAATAATAAGAACAATAAACAAGACCTAATTCCCAACTTTATTCTCAAAAGTAAATTCAAGTCCAAACCAATTCAGAATATAGGCAAAACCTACTAGTACCCAGCTACTCACGTTTACAAGAAAAGTTAGAAAGGAATTTATTACAAGATAGACATTAAATCTCTAATAAATCCTCCCTGTCAAGTGGGTACACCAAAAAAATATCGAAATAGGTTCGAATCTTTATGGGCAAGTGATGAGATTATTTTATACCTATTTTATGTAGACTATTTTGGTTTAATTTGGCTCAATATTGATAGAGAGACACTTTTTACATTCAATTCTCTTTCTTTTGTAGTTTCAGGTCATTTAATGCCCTATGGAAAAAGAAGAAGTAAAAAGACTCCAAAATCTCCATAAATACAAGATTTCGATTGCAAAGTCGTGGCTCCAAATCTACAAATCACAGCCCACTCTAGACGCCACATATCTATTTTTGCGATAGAATCGTAGAGTAAAGTGTAGAAAGACCAGTTTACCCTCATACGGGAAAATATCTTGTCTAAAGCTTTCGAAGAAAGTTAACTCAGCCAAAACTTCCCAAAGAAGCTATCTCTCACAAGCTTCCCGAGGAAGATAACTTTCATACATATCTCACAAGAAATAGCAATCACAAGAAATAGCAAACATAACTCATTCTGGGAAGTTTTCAAAATTTTGAGACGTTTCTCATTCTAGGGACGTCTCCGCCAGGAATCAAGAGTCATTTCTTTCTATCAATCCATTATGTGGAGGATTCCTTCTTGAAATCCATGGCACAAAGGCAGCAACACTGAGGAGCCATGGAGAAGAAAGAGGAGCTTCGGCGGCTCCCTATTCATCCAAGGGGGTTCTTGCCATTATGAACTCAACGTTTATATATATTTTTGTCTGGCATGAAACTTAGTTTAGGGCATTGATGTAGATTCTTTTGAATTTAGTTGTGGACTTTAAATGCCTTAAGCAATGGGCTACAACCCTTGTCTATGAGAGCAATGTAACCCTTGTTAATTTAGTTGCGGAATTTTAATGTTTAGTTCTTTGAAAATGTTGTTGTTGCTATTTGATTTTATTGTGCTTGTTCCCTAACTTGCATGTGTCTAGCTAACATATGCTCGTTTACTAATTTCGGTGTTTATCATCTATAATCCTCGTGGTTCTACATCCTTCTCATTTTTTTTTATTACTCGTGTGACTTGTAAATTTACAAGATATGTTGCATCAAGTATTTGCGCACCAGGGGCCGTTGTTGGGGATTGTTAGTATGATAAGATCAATACTATGTGAGTTTTTAGCTAGATTGGACTTTTTGTTTTGTATGTCAAGCTAGTGATGTTAAAGAAACTCTTATTGAAAGGCAACCCAAGTATTTTTGGACTAACCAGGGATGTGTCCCCGTACTTCCTAATATCCATTGATGTGTTTAATTTCTTAACTTTCATGAACTTTAAGTTTTGGGAGGAGATGATACATACTTGTTTGGTAGTTTGCATTTTATTTAGCTGTTTTTTTTTACTTGTTCTACTTTTTATTTTATTAAAAAAAATCTTTTTGTTCCAAACAGGGATGTGTCTCCGTACTCTGTAATATCCATTTATTTGACTAATTTCTTAACTATCATGAACTTTAAGTTTGGGGAGGAGGTGATACATACTTGCTGGTTAGTAGTAATTTTGCTTAGTAGCCTTAACTAGTTTTTTTTTTTACTTATTTTTGGGACAATTACGGATGTGTCCCTATACTCCTTAATATCCATTGATGTGCTTAAATTCTTAATTATCAAGAACCTTAATTTTTGGGAGGATGTGATCCATACTTATTTCATAGTTAACTTAGTAATTTATATTAGTTGTTTTTACTTAGTAGTTTTAATTTTTTTTTACTTGTTTTACTGGTTCAAGGGAGAAACTTGAGGCTCACAATTTTAAGAGACACCGCTTCTCTGCTCTTCATGCTGGCATGCCTATTTCTTCTTAAGAGGATTAAGACATAATCTGAGACTTGGAATGTTTCTAAAGACACAAACAACTTTAGGGGAGTATTGTTTTTAATTAATTATCTACTTATCTCAATTGGGGTAGTGTCTGCTAATTGTTGGAGGGGTTCAATCGATTTTGCTCTCTAGGCCTCTTTTTATCTCATATTATAACTTTTAATCTCTCTTTCTTTTTCAAGCTTTTCATTAACTATTACAGTTTCAGAAATGATGCTTTGCACATTGAGATCATACTCAGCTTTTACAATTTATACATCCTCTAATAAAATATTGCAAACACTCTCAAGAGGTGGTAGATCTCTCATTGGTAGTATGACATCAATGCTTTTCACCAAAAGAACGTGTGTTGCTTCAATGACTTGCATGTTCTGTTACTGAATTTTACCAACAATCTCGAATGATGTTACCTTACTTTTTTTTTACCCAAAATTTTCGATTTTATTCATAGTAGTTCAAAAGCACATATTTACAAGCCAACTCTTGGCTCTTCCAGATGATGAAATTAAGGATAACGCATCCCCACCTCTTTAAAACCTCTCTTTGGCAAACCCCGGGTAAGGTAAATCCAAAGAGGGAAAGAGTATGGCAACATGAGCCTCCTTTTACAAACTTGATGCCTATAGGTAGTGATGCATGAGTGTGTGGTTCCCACTAGTGGACTTGTGT
>JAOWBN010180132.1:0-17172 GCA_028565015.1 Pinguicula moranensis
GACCGAAAATTCGGTCCCGGTTCTTATCGGGACGGGTTCGGGTATCGGGAATACCCGTCCCGAATACCCGTTTAGCCACCCTTACTCACGACATTCTGCCTATGATGATGCCTCGGGCGGCTCGCGGCAGCTCAGTATGCCAAAAAATTAGGGTTGTTTAGCCATATTAGCATTAACGGTTAGCCTTCATTCGCTATTGTTATTGTTATTTTAGCGAATTATGAAATGGTATCCGCTACTGCTATTTCGCTACTGTTACTATCACTACGATAACGGTAGCGATAGCGGAATCCGCTATTATCGCTATCGTTAAAATGAATTAAAACTATTTTTATTTCACAGTTGGGCGTTGACAGATGTTTGGTCCTGTGGAGTCCCTCTGTATGTAATGCTAGTGGTTGCTCAATACAAAATGTGATTCTAGTGATATTTCTATTTAAAAATTTCTTTAAAAACTATTGATATTTCATGATGCACATTGAGAAGTTTGTTTGAGAATTGAGATGAGAAAGTGAATTAGTGAAGTCAACTTCAAAGTGAGATTGGAATGAAAATTATAGAAGTCTGAAAATTGAAAGTGAAACCTTGAAAACGCGTGAAACTGATAATTGAAAAATGTAAAATCTGATCTAATTATCTGAACTGAAGGCTGAAAATTTTAAATATTTTTCATTTTTTTATTTAATTAAATAAAAGAGGTACTACCGCTACCGCTAATATAACAGTTTGGATTTTGATATCCGCTACCGCTACCTTTATACCGTTATCGCCGGTATAACTGTAGTGGTAGCGATTTTTCGCCATTACTACTAACCGCTAGACACCCCTACAAAAAATCTTGTTACTTCCTTTAGCGCCTTGTTTTTCTAGTAGGCAGAGGCGGAGGCAGGACCAGGGGGCCAGGGTCCCCTCCAAATTTAAAAAAAATCATGTAAAAAAATGAATTTTTTAATTTGGCCCCCGCTAAAATGTTATATATGTACTGCTTCGATATTATAACACAAATATTTTCTGGAAGAGTTGGTTGAGATCTTCCATGTTCGATGAAGGATCGAAACCCACATCCCCACGCTGTCGCACCTTTTTTTTTGTTTCTTTTACAAATTAAAAGCAAAATTGTATACCAGTAGGATTCGAACATGGGTGGCATTGAGTAATTCCTAGGGGCTCAACCACCAGACCAGAATTAAATTATGGCATTTATCAATACAATTAAATATTTATATGTTAATTAACTCAAATAGTATGCATTATTTTTATAATTATTTGATATAATTATTTTTAATAGTTTAATATTATAGTAGATAATTTTATCTGATATTTATTATTACGAAACTAGTTGAAAAATTGTTGCTATCTTTTATCGATTATAGTAACTTCTCAACATACATATCCGATCGATATTGATAATAAAATAATTTCAAAAAAATAAAAAATAAATTTAACTATTCTAGTTTCTACCGCAATATTTAAATATGCATATCCAATCGAACCTAATTTAACCCGGGCTGCTCTACTTTATTTAAACCATAAAAAATTTGCCCCCCCCCCCTCAGCTAATTTCCTGGATCCGCCTCTGCTAGTAGGTCCGCAATGTTGTTGCTCTCTCGGAATTGATGTTGGAAATATACTCGCATTCCCTTCATGGCTTCCTCAAGCTCTTCCCACACATCCCATAACTTCCAATTAGTGCACTTATTCTGTATAAGTTTGTTAGCAGCAATGAGTCGGTCTCTAGGAGGACATCTCGTCATCCTTGATTTTGGCAGATCCTCAATCCCCTGACTGCTGCCAAGATTTTGGCTTCATTGCTTGTCATCACACCCAAGTGGGCCGAAAATGCCACTAAACACTCTCCTCTCGAGTCTCTAGCTATGCCTCTGCAGCCTGAGATGCCTGGATTTCCTTGGCCACTTCCATCCATGTTCAGGTTGATCCATCCTGTAGTTGGTCTTTTCCATTGCACTACTGTGACTCTGTTCTTCAGTCTCCAGCTTATCTATAATTTTAATTGTCTCGGCATTGGAGCATCGTGCACTTGCATGGAAAAACTTATGTCAGTACCCTCAATGATCTGTGCGATGTGCTCCTTTACCTCCCTCCATATTTGATCCACTGTCTGTCTTTTGTCATCAAATCTCGCCCTGCATCTGCAAATCCATAAACACCATGTTATTTCTTGAGGTCATCCTTTGCCACTGCTTCAACCTCTCCTTCCATGAGCTCGGTTGAGAGAATGCTCTCCTGACCAGAGACGCAACTCTGTTCCACAGGTCCTTGGCAGTTGAGCTACTTGACAAAATGTGATCCAAAGACTCCTGGTTTCTATTTCTGTAGTAGTGATAAGCCGATGCTAAAGTTATCCAAGGATTCCTGGTTTCCAAACGTAGAAAGATATCTTCAATGGTAGTTTTATTGTTCCAAATCAGATCTGATACTGCCAGAGACTCATTCTTATCCCGCACCTTTTCCCAAATTGACTTCAGAGTGAACTGTCCATCTACTTTAGGTTTCCAAATTGTCTTATCTTGTGCTTCATTCACCCTTGGAGCTTTCAGTGACAATATTTCTTCAGTAACGTCTAATCCCACAACTTGTTGCACAACATGCACATTCCATTACCTCTGGATAGCAAATCAGCCACTCTTTCCTTAGTAGTGGGTCTGTTCTGAACCTTGTCTGCTAGAATACTTCCTAGCCATTTGTCCCACCAGAAACTAGAGTTTCCACCCTTCAGCATCATCTGCATATTTTCCAACACCTCTATTCTCATGGAAATAGCAAACTTCCAGAAGCTAGTGTCCCCTGGCTTTGGCTGCCTTTCAAATAGGTGCCCACGTCTGAAAAACTTGGCCTTTAGGAATCTAACCAGCATGCTATTTTTAGTGGCCATCTTGATGCACAATCTCATGCCCATCACCTTTTATACTTCTGCTATGTCCCTAATGCCCCCTTTTGCCGTAGGCTTGCATATTGCTGACCATCGCCTCCAATGCAGTTTAGGCTTGCCATCCCTGGTGCCCCAGAAAAAATCTGCTAGGAGTCTTCTTATCTCTTTTTTAACACTCTAAGGTAGCTTAATTACAACCATGATATGCATTGGAATCCCTTCCATCACATGTTTTATAAGAGTCAGCATCCCTTCTTGATTTAAAACCTTCCCTTTCCATCCTGCCAACTTCTTTCTGAACTTACCAAGTAGTGGTTCCAACATCAACCTGGTCAATTTCCCTGTATGCGGTGTACTTAGGTAAGTCATAGGAAACTTGCTCTCCTCAAATCCTGTTAACCTCATGATGAACCTCTTTCTTACCAACCCAATCTCATTTGACACGAAAAATGCAGATTTTTCCTTAGACACAGACTATCCAGACCATATGCACTAAGTGTCCAACACCTGAGTAATTGCTTTGATTGAGCCAACATCTCCCCTTGAGAACAATAGCACATCATCTGCATACATCATATATGTAATAGCTGATGCCCCTATGGGATGATGAAAACTTCCAATCCTTGCTCTATCGTGCTCTCTTAGAAACAGTTGTGATAGTGTATCCTGCATTATGATAAACAGGTAAGGGGAAAAGGGGTCCCCTTGTCTCAACCCATACTTTGCCTCAAAAAAAAACTAACCACTATTCCATTCATTTGGACTAAGAAAATCTGACATTCTCAGTGAAATAGATCCACTGCCAAAACCCTTATGTCTTAACACAGATTCTAGAAAACTCCAATCCACTCTGTCATAGGCCTTGACTATGTCTAGTTTGATTAGGGCATTTCCCCCTTCCTGCTTTCTATTGAGAGCCTTACTAAACTCCTGTGCCAAGATTATATTATCAAAGATGTTCTCATTAGCACAAATGTTCTATGCTTCTCTGACACCAGGCATGCATATGTCGTTGCAGCCTTTTTGCCACCACTTTCACCATAACCTTGTACACTACTGCACACAGGCTAATTGGTCTGAAGTGGGCAAAAGAAGTTGGTTGATCCACCTTTGGAATTAAAGTAATGAGGTTTGAAGCAAACATTTTTGGGAGTGTCTGTCCAAGGAAAAGATCCCACACTGCTCCCACCAAATGTTCTCCTGTTATACTTCAGGTGGCTTTGAAAAATTCTGATCCAAAACCATTCACATCCGGTGCGTTATTGCTAGGAATTGACCACAAGGCCTCCCTAATCTCTTGCACCGATAGTACTACCCAAAGCCTCATATTCTGCTCTGGGGTCAGTTTCTGCGGAAACAAGGCTCGCCTTCTATGCTAAACCTTTCCTGATATTGGTAGGTCATGAACTCCTCATAGAAAGCAACAGTCGCTCTATGGACATTCTCTGTTCCAACTAGTACACTACCATCCTGATTCTCCATTCTTGTCAAGGCAGCTTTGTTTTGCTTAATCCTGAGAGTTGAGTGGGAAATCCTTATGTTCTTATCTCCCCCCCTTCAGCCAAGCTTTTTTTTGCCATCTGTTCCAATCACATGAGTTATTTGTCTCCATCTGCCGCAACTCTGATTTTGTAGCTAAGTACTCCTCTTCAATGTCCTCTGAAAATCCTTCCTGAAGTTTTTGTTCCAATGATTCTGCCTTGCTTTCCAGTAACTTAATCTATTAATCCACTCTTCCAAAAGTGTCTTTGTTCCACGCTTTCAATACACCTCTTGTTACTTTCAGACTCTGTCCAAGGGTCCTCATCCCTGGTGATCCCTGAACACTCCTCCAAGCTGACTGTACTGTAAGTAAAAAGGTGTTGCATAGTAGCCACATATTCTAAAATTTGAAATGACATTGTCCATACTGTGGCTCACTGATCCTCATGCTTAGTACAATTGGGCAGTAATCAGACTCTTTCCTCTGCAGTAAACTATAGGAACTTCTTTGCTTTAATGCTAGAAATTCAGCATTTACTAAAATCCTATCCAGCTTGGCCCAGGCTCTGTCACTCCCCATATGTCCTTTACACCATGATAGTTCTTTTCCAACTACCTTCAGGTCCACCAGAGCACAAGAATCAATATAGCTATTGAATTCTTGCATTGGGGATAAAGGTCTTAGAACTCGTCCTTTCCTTTCTAGGTTACTTCTGATCACATTGAAGCTCCCCATAACCACCCATGGTTTATCTACTGGTTGTATTATACTAAGGTAATGCCACATATCCCTTATCTGAACCTTTGTACATTTTTCATACACAAAAGTGACCTGAATATCCCTATACTCGTGTCTCCAGTTCCCTGTAATTGATTGTTCATGCGAGCTAGTCATAATGAACTCTGTCTCTATTTTCTAAGAAACCCACAGTTTCCCACCATGGTCTTCACTTGCTATGAAGTACGACATCTGAATATGGTGAGCTAACCTCCCCATCCTACTCAATGGGTGAAAAGGTTTTGCCAAAACCATGAGGCTGACATCAGAGTTGGGGATCCATCTGCGCATTCGTTTAGATGCTCTTCTTAAGTCCCTACTATTCCAAAAAAAACCACTTGTTTGACATTCCGGTCTACTTGTAACTTGGTTTTGCTTGTGTTGCCTTCCTACTGGATTTGTGGTTGGCCTTCTTGGAACCCTGATATCATTTTTATTTTCCTTCTGCAAGGTGTCCGGGTCATACAGTTTTTGCATCCCTTCAGCACCTAAATCATTCTCGTCTCCTTGTGATTTGCCAATCTCTATTTCTTCAATCTCCTCTGCCCAAAACCTCCCATTACTTCCCTCTTCATCTAGACTTTATCTTATCTCTATCAGACTATCTTCCTACTATTCCTGAGCCATAATCGCTTCTCCTTTCGCCTCTATGCTAGAACCATTCATGCAATCTCTATGAGTTTCCAATTGGATCGGACTAAAGGTGTCCTTCACACTTCCCTGATCCCTAGACTCTTTCTTCTTCAGCTTTCCCCTGGTATAGGTCTTTAGATTCATGACCACCTTCTGGGGACTCGAAGTTTTACCCCTCTCCTTCGTTCCCCCTAATTGTAGGCTCCGCATACTCCGACTTCTTTTCCTCCTCCACCATTTTACTGGGGGTTTGTGCTTGCTCCAGCTCTAATCTTCCTTCAATTTCTTTGTTCTCACCAAACTTCTCATTTGTCCTGATCTGCTCTGATGTCCCTTATACTCCTGCTATAGTATACTTGGCTATTTCTGCATTTAGGATCCGCAAATGTATCCCTTCAACAAAACTTGGGTCAGGCTGACACCTTTATGCTGACTTATCTTCTTCTAAGCCTTTTGAGAAACATTGCTCATTTGTCTGCTCCAACAGTAACTTGCCCTTGTCAAGCAACAACGTGACATTCAGCCCGTTGTCAGGGATTATAACTTCTGGCAAAGTTTCGTTCCTTGGGATACTCGCTATCCCTGTCTGTGTCAAAACCTGAGTCGGTACACCTCCATGTCACGGCCATGCCAGCGTCGACCATTTTTCCATGTCCAGCTCTGTCACTGGGACGTTCTTCAGGCTTTGCCGTACTGTTTCCTCTACTAGGTTGGTTCCTCTCGAACTTGGATCGGGAACGTCTGGTTTCTTACCTTCACCTGAAATCATGGCACCGACGCCGTTGAATCTTTTTTTCTTATCTGCAACCTCGCCGCAACATAGTCCCTCTCTTTTGCCCTTCGTTCCTGCAATTGAAGTAGTTGGACGACGCCCGCCAGTGTTTCTTGGAAGAAACGTTTCGTCCAACACTCCACCGGTACACCACGCACTGTGATCCACTTATCATTTGGATGTGCAGCAGCCAACACTGACCAACGCTGCATCGCAGTAAGTCCTACCTCCTCCCACCATTGTTCTGACCATAATAATTCCTTCGTCGTCTCTTCAGTGTTTGGGTGAATCAATATCTTTGAACTTGGTAGTAGGTAAACAGTTACCTATTCCAGGATCGTCCTACCCCATATTTCTTGGAGTACCAATTCCTTCGACAGTCCATATGTTGATGCAACTACGTAGGTTTTCATCCATTCCATCTCCTACTCTGACGGATCAAAAGTGAACTGGCGCAAACCGGCTTGACCCTAGGAGCAGGCTCTATAGGCGTCCTCTTCACTGCCTCTACTCTTCTCCGCTACGTTGATATCTTTTTTGGAAACGAACAACATTAGCCTTTAATTCCATTTCCCTATTCTTCAATTTGCTCAATTTCATCATAATTTTGCCAATGCTCTCGACTGTAGCAAATTGAACAAATCCAAACTTTTTGCCCAACTTGTCTAACTTCCTCGGCACCGTTATGTGCTCCACCGTCCCTAGTTTCTCGAAAGCCAGCCTCATCCCTAACTCCATCCAATCCACTGGGAAATTAGTGAAATAGAAAGACACTCCCTCCACACGCGCCACTGCCAGATCTATCCATATTCTCTTCCTACTACCCGCTTTGTCTGTGGTCTATGATACCCCTTGCGTACCACCGGCATCTGTCCAAGTCCCTACTTCAGCATCATTGTCCACTCCCACCGACGTTTCCACATTAGAGACTCCATCATGCTCAGACGCAGGTACCTCACATCCTGTTACATCCACGTTTAAATCTATAGGAGGTGGATCTTCACTCTCTACGACCTCCATCGGATTGGGTCTGACGAAATTCAGTGTAGTGTGTATCGTGACACTAATAAGAAAATTGCAAAGTTTGAGAGAGAAATTTTAGTGAGAGAAAATGCTTCATGTTGAATTACTCTAAAAGGGATGCAACACGAGGACTTCTCAGGGGATATTCTTCTAATATTGTCCTTTATTGCAAAAATGTTTATTGTTATGAATGAATATTGTAGATCTAGATTAGATGTTTGTTAGAACGAATCTAAATGAATACTTAAAAATGAACGAATCATACCTTAATATTGTGAAAGCGTATTCGAGAACCGTAATCTTCTGGATTTTTTGAATCACGTTCTTGAAGCCGAGAGGCTACTAGAGTATCTATTTGTTCTAGGGGTGGAAGTCAGTGGTTGAAATGTTGGGTTTTACGACTTCGACAACCGACATCCGTCAAAAGTCGATTGTCGGAGGCGGGGTTAGATTGGGTTTAGGGTTTTGATATACAGTCGGTGATGGTGGCAGATGGGGTTCAAGGATCCGACCCCACTACCGCTAAGCCCGACAGGTTCCGATATACAATCGGTTAACAAGGATTGTCATGAATACATCCTAAAGAGGGGGGATCTCCCTCCTATCGTCCCACCGGATACCATAGATGTTGTTGTTCCAAACGGAGATTCATGTATAAAGGCCTCTGATGGAAGAAACATAGGGAAAAAAAATGAGAGAAGTGCACTATCAGAAACTAGTTTTGTTTCTGTAAGAACCACTGACAATAAAGCAATCGCTTGAGGCATGATGAACAACTATGTTGAGTGTCGGTGGTTTTGCAACCGCCACTGACATCACCGACAACTGACTAGTGTTGGTTGTGTCGGTGGCGGTGACGAAAGAAAAATGCACCACCGCCACTTTGTTAGAGTTGATGGCGGAATGAGCCGTTCCGCCACTGATACTACCGATTCTCATCCCTAGTTTGTTCCACGCACTCAAATCTCTCTTCCAAAGATGGTGAGATAGCAATTCGAGAGAATTTTGATATGGATTCTCAACGCATTAGAATTTTGTTAATTGTGTCTCAAAACAGGCACCTATTGCAGCCTATTTATAGGAGCACATAATCTTAATTAATTAGGCTGATTAATTGAATTAATTATGATTATTTAAACATTACGAAATGTTACAGAAACGTTTTCAAAATTGTTTTCTAACAGCTTCACTCGGCTACATAAGCCACAATATAGTTTTCCAAATCTCTTGATGCGTCAGACGAGAAGTGAGTCGTGTGACCAAAAAGTAACTAGTAGTATCATATTAAGCCACCATCTAACTAACATGACACTTTCAAAGTAACAATACCCTAAATCCTCCTCGCATCACCAATAGTTGTGTATCCCTTTAAACTATTTAATATTTGATTGCATACTTAATGTAACCGCCATGGCAAATATGGTGAAGCTAGACATATTGTTTCTTAAATACTAATGACCATCCATATCAACTCGACATATAAAAGTAGCATCATCAAGCTTCAACTTCAAGACATAGCTCGAGTCAAAGAATAACATTTATGCGGACTAACGTATGTCTGTGTGATCACACAATGACAATAAGGGGCTCCTTTAATCATTTTCACATCAATGATTCTGTAGTACACCCAGTATGATATGTGTGTCATGGCATGACTCCTACTTAAGTGGGCATGTCACTTACTTATGTCATGCGAATTGTAGCCTTTGATAAATATTAATTTTTATCCTCTACATTCGGCTTTAAAGCTTTAATGTAAAAACCCAGACCTTTCATACTCGATTCACTTAGAATCTCATTTCAGACCTACTGAAGCGACTGTCCAGAATATTTATTAGTCTCATCCTTCATACTACGCAAGCATAATGATGATTACCCATGTAATAGGGCCAATGATAAAGCTTAGTAACATTTATTGTACCTTATTAATGATTGCATACACGAAAGTATTGCTCAAAATTAAATGAAAACACGAATTTCATTTCATAATCAATTGTTATAAAAACCATGTCCTTATCATTTATAAGATGTGATCAAACCCTACGTAATCCTAGACTCATGGCATGAGCTCTAAATGCATCTCTAGGAATGAGTTTGGCCATCGGATCGGTAATAATCTTTTTAGTAGGAATATACTTAATACTTATATCCGTTTTGTTGACAGCGTCTCGAACAAAGTGATATCTTCTTTGGATGTGCTTTGTCTTTCTATGGAACTTTGGGTCCCTAGCAAACTGAATAGCTGCAGTATTGTCGCAATTCAGCTCTACAGGTTCATGAGCCTCGACGTCAAATTGTGGTACTGTAGAAACCTTCTGAGCTATAGTGCCTCTTGCACAACCTGCACACGACATATTCTTCTTCCATAGTTGACAAAGCAAATCTTGCTTCTTGTTGCATCAAGATATAGCTCCTTCACCAAGGATGAAAGCATATACTGAGATTGACTTAGACGTCCAAATCGCCCCCCAATCAACATCCATGAATCCTTTCAACCACAGGCCTCCCCCTTGATAGCATATGACTAGATCAACCATTCCACGAAGATAACGAAAGATCCTCTTTGATTGCTTGCCAATGAGCAAGCCCTGGGTTGCTTTGGTAACGGCTCACCAATCCCACCACAAAGAAAATGTCTGGCCTTGAACATGACATACATCAAACTCCCTATTGCACTAGCATAGGAAATAATGCTCATTTGTTCCTTTTCCTTCTTTGTTTTTGGGCATTAATCGAGGCTTAGTGCTAGACCCTTATCAACAGGAGTGTCAACGGGTTCGGAGTAGTGTTAGACGAACCTAATAGGTTGATACATGTAGATCTCCTCCTCAAGTGGTCCATTGAGGAAAATAGTCTTTACGTCAATTTGAAATAACTCAAGATCCAAATGAGTAACCAAGGCCAGAAGTAGGCGAATAGAGACAATTCTCACCACAGGAGAAAATGTCTCTTCATACTCTAGCCCCTCAATTTGGGTGACATCTTTTGCCACAAGTCGGGAATTAAACTTGTCAATAGATCGATTTATGCCACGTTTAACCATGAATACCCACTTGCATCCAATTGGTTTTCGGTGATGTGATAGATCAACAAGTTCCCAAACTTTATTTTGTGCATTGAGTCCAACACATCCCTCATGGCACTAAGCCATTTTTCTCTATCGGGTGAGTCCATAACCTCGTTATAAGAGGTGGGCTCTCCTATTTATAGAAAAATACAGAAGAATACATTTTTCTTGATCTGAAAATATCGTCAAGGAATTCTTCTGTGTTCATTCCTCCGGGTAACAGGATCTTGTAATTGCCTGGTTGGGGGTCTGCTCCTACTAGCCCCTTGGCTCGGACGGTGTGTGAAGGGCCACTTTCACTAATCCTCTGGTTTTTCGTAAGTTTGAGAACTAATCTCGTTCCTAGGCATGAAAGGTTGATGACTTACCTCTCTTTCGTGTTGACCCTCATTTGATAAGTTCCCACCTTGAATAGGTGGGATTACACTATTTTGGGTGTTTGGTAAAACATACCCTCTTCCACACCAAGAGATAGTGGCAGATCACGTTTTAACTCATACAACTCACCGTCCTATTTTATCGCCAATAGTTGAGAACCGATCCTCTAAAAATTTGACATTACGACTGTGTATTTTAGTCATGCCCCCATTTGAGTATTCACCGAATATCACATATCCTTTTGAATGTTCAGGGTATCGAATAAACACCCTCTTAGTTGCTCTTGGACCAAGTTTGCCATATTGATGGGTTTGGTTGTGCACATAGCTTGCCGGACCCCATGGTCGCATATGATCCAAGGTTTTTTTATCATTCTATAACTCATATGGATTGGTGGACACACTCTTACTTGGTACTGAGCAACACATATCCCCAAAAGTTAATGGATAGGTTGGCTTCCGTCATCATAGACCTAACCATGTCAAGTAGGGTGCAATTCTTGTATTTCACAACACCGTTTTGCTATTGGGTATAAGGAATGATAAGTTGTCTTATGCCCTTTCATCACAATAACCTTTGAACATATCGGAAAGGTATTCGCGATCGCGGTCGGTCCAAAAAATCTTAACGTTTCGGTCCAATTGGGTTTCTACTTCTTCTACATAGCATTTGAACACATCAAGTGCTTTGTAGCAATGAGACAACAAATACATGTGTCTGAGACGCGACTAGTCATCTATGAAGGTGTTGAAATAAGAAGTCTCATGGCATACTTTCACACTCATGGATCAACAAATGTCGAAATGGATTAAACTCAAGGGCTTTGAGGCTCAAGAAACCTTACTAAAAGACTTCTTGCTAGCCTTGCCAGCTAAGCAAGGTTCACACACAAGCAACTTAGCCTTAGCCTTAGTGAGTTGGTTTAATAGACCACACTTAACAAGTCTGTTTAACCTATATTGGCCAATATAACCAAGTTTAGCATGCCATTTAGCAGATTTGGAAGTATTATCGATATTGAAAACTAAGGCAATGGATGAATTATTTAAATTGTTGTAAATGTCATCCAAATCAAGAACGCAAAAACCATGTTTGTATGAACCGTGATCAAACACATCGTCACCATACTCAATTTTCAATCCACTAGGACAAAAATTAAATGAAACCCAATTGTAGCAAAGAAATAATAGAAACTAAACAACAACGGACTCCCAACACATAGATTGTATCATATAACAACAATGTGTTCCCGCTACAAAGCTAGAGTTTGTAAGTGCCAATACCATTGACATCCTCTTCACTGTCGTTCCCCATGGTTACACTTCGTGTTCTGGTACCACAATAATGAAACTCGGCAAAACCAGCATGGTCATTCACCATGTTTTGGCTCGCTCCTGAATTCACAATCCATTTAAGAGGAATTAGCAACTAATGCATGAGAGCAAACACATAATTTGGGGTTATTCGAAGTGTAAGGTACATTTTTAGGTTTGAAACAATCCCGAGAGAAGTGACATTTCTTTCTGCAATTATAGCACTTCATGCGTGACATATTCTTTGGACCATTTGCTTTGGGTTGTTTAGTTATGTTTTTTCTTTGGGTGGGTTTCTGAGTTTTTTTTGTTGGCTTACCAAATTTTTTGTTCCTCTTAGGATATCCCCATGAGTAGCAAAAACTTTTACAGAGGATGCATAATTTCGTAAGGTTTCATCCTCAAGCTCAATGTACTTTGCTATATCAGCAAATGTTTTGATGTTCACATCGTGAGACATCAGAGTTTTAAAAGGGGTCCACCGTCTATCCTCCATTTCACCAGGTAGTGAACGAATCACATTGTTCACCTGTTCGAACTCAAATTTTTTGATCCCACTAGCCTAGAGATCACACAACATTGAATTCATAATATGGAGTTGCTCTAGTACGGGTTGACTCGAATCGATTTTGTAGTGAAGTCAATTTAGGTGCAAGATACAGAATCTTGTAGCTAAATTTTGGCAGTATTGTTCTTTGAGTTTGTCCTGTATAGCCTAAGTTGTGGGCATCACATCTATGTGCCAATAAGATCGTCGTGCATACAATACAACATAGCATTGCGGGCACTACGATCCTCCTTGGCCCATGTTGCATAGGTTGTTTTGATTTTTGTGGGTTACACCATGATGATGTGCTCAAGGACATCTTTTTTGTGTTAAAGATATTGAATCTTCTTAGACCAAATGTCGTAGTTTAATCAAGTGAACTTATCACTGGATGAGAGCTCAGCTATCATGCTTGGAGGTACCATTTCTAAGAAGCAAAATAGGCACAATTTTAAAATTAGATTTTCGGTAAGAAATTTTGATTATGTATTACGTTCGAAAATTTCGCTAAATTCATAATCATCAAGCCCTACATAATAAAAAAATTTAGAAAAATCTAACTTTCATGTATTTAACCAATTCATGCAAAAAAACGCAGAGTATGTAGTATATACAGCCCAACGGAATACATGTAATTGTCAATTGTAACAATTTATTGATTTTTGCAGTAGATCATTTTTAATTTTAATTTGTTTTAGCAAAAAAGAATTGGAAAAAATAAATTGTTAACGAATAACAATTCGATTTTCTTTTAACACAAAGTTAAAAGAAAATTTCGAATCTATCAAAAGAATCTTAATTTGGTCAGATTGGAACCTTAATCGATTCAACAAGCACCCATGTAGCTAGTTAGGACTCAATATCCCTAATCCGTGGACCAACCTCCTAGAGTCTAGACAGTGCTATCATTGAAGAGCCCAAATTTTTGGTTGGGCCACAACAATCCCACTTAAAACACTTGTCCCATAAAATAAACTTTTTGGCCAAACAATTATTTTAAAATAAGAAATTGTGGCCCAACCCATTTTTTTTTATATATTTAATTTAATGAATAAAGTAGAAAAATATATAATGGCGGTCGGGCAACGGATCCGGAGACGAGCAATGACATCAATTTGATTTCTTCGAAGCTAATTAAAATTCTGGTAGAGATGGGTCTTTCTTGCAATTGTTCTCTTTCTGAGTTTTAGATTTTTCGTGCTAGATTTTCTTGATTTCTTTTACAATTATGAAATGATAGTTGTATTGGAAAATTGGGATTTGTTTGCGGTATGCAAATTGGGTGTAGGTGCTGAATTTGTTTTTTTTCATGATTTCAAGGAGGGCCATTTGGACATTTAACAAATGATTGATGACATGGCTGAGTAATACGTTTTAATGCGAATCACCAAACAATATATAAATGGTAAACAACTTTAGATGCAATCCGGACACTATAAAACGGTGTGTACCAAACAATAAGAGCATTACATTATCCTGCAGGAAGTGCAAAGTAATACTTCAATGAGGATTAAATTTATTTTGCTACCAAACTGGCCTTAAAAGTAGTAGACATAGGAAACTAGAGCGTAAAAGCATCATCCCTATTCAGTTTAACCTTGGCATGTAAACTTACATAAATTGAGGTAATTGAAGTCACCCTAGGCATACTTAGGAGTATCCCTTAATCACTGTCTATCTTCTCGTGATCTCAAGTGTTTAGAATTTCATTGATAGTTAAGTTATTTTGCGATTTTTCGTTTATATCAATGTCTTCTTATATTAAAAATCTAAAAATAAGTTTCATCTTTTTATATTCATTTGTGTTACTTGTGTGCATAATAGTATAGGTAGTCACGCTTGAATCAACTCTTAACACCCAACACTCCCCGTGGGATTCGACCCTATTTTCATTTACACAACTACACTCATATGTTTAAGGTAAAGTGAGTGTTTTAGGTAATTTAACTTGATGTTGTGCTTAAATTCGTTATACCTAAAAAATCAATCAACTTCTTGTGAGGTGTCTTCTTTGTCCCCCGTGAAGGACATGCATGGGCAAGTATGGACTGTTTTCAAGGAATGTGACATCAAGGCTTACCAAGACTTGTCGGGTGGAAGGATCATAACATTTGTACCCCTTTTGAGTAGAGTTATAGACAATGACTATGCATGGATGGGCACGAGAATCAAGCTTCATGCGATGCTGAGGAAAAACATGGCCAAATATTTTGCAACCAAACACGCGAAGAGGAAGACCGGGGGACAAGTGACTCGAAGGGAATTGGTGATGGAGTTTGTTCCATGGGGTGTCAAAGACCAGACACAACTCGGCATCCAGTTAATGAGATAGGTAGAGGTTAGGATAACATCCCCCAAAATGACTTCGACATATTGGTAGTGAGTAATAGTGCACAGGTGACATCTAAGAGATGGCGGGTTTTTTTCTCTGCCACCCCAATTTGTTGAGGGGTGTCGGCACAGGAGCTTTGATGAGTGAGGCCAGCTGTGAGAAAATACTCCTTGAATTGGCCTTGAACCACCTGTTCACAACGGCCTGTGAGACCTGTGTTGACTTTGCTACTATGACTCCTATGTTGATTGTTGTATTTTGTTGTTGTTTATTTATTTTGTTTTTAGAACTTTGAAGTATATTTTGAATATTTATACATTAGAATGAAAATTAAAAAGTTAAAAAAAATATTCAAAATTCCGAAATTCTAAATATTGATTCCGAATTCTGAATTTCCCATTCCAAGTTTCGAACCACAATATGGAACGAAATCTGGAATCCAGAATTCCATTACGAAATAATTCGGTTCGAAATCGAAAATTGGCCATTATGATTCCTAATTTCTTAATGTCGAGGACTACTCACCTTTCTCTATTCTCTGTAAAGTGGCTGGAGCGACGCGGATATACCCGCGTCCCTCCGCCACCTGTGTCGTTCCGCTGCCCCCGATCTGAGATAGAGGCTCTTGCCTCTCTCTCTATTTTTCATTCAGCAGTCGGATGGATGCGATCACCTGAGTCTCTTTGCCGTCATCCATCAACTCTTTGCCTGAAACCTCCATTTGTGGCCAAAATCGGTTGTTTTTGTTGAATATCGCCAGATCCATCGCCGAGAATCACCGCCCATTCTCAGATCCAACGACCCCCGACTTGATCGTGGCCTACCCAAGCCACCAAATCTGTCCCTGGATGGCTAACTCAGTAGAAACTCAGTGCATTTCAACTGTGCTACATGCCAGGTCTGCGACGCTTACGGCCTCCTGAAGGGCGCTCTTGACCGATGCGTCTCTAGCTCAGCTTCGAAGCTCTTCGGTGACCTGTGATGCTCCAGAATCTGCGGACGGAGATGCAATAGAACCGAGCTCGCCATCGAACGACGAAGTAAACAGGCGGTAGAGTCAATTTTTTGGACAAAAGATGCAAACAGGCATCAGGACGCGCCAACAACCAACTCGCCGTCGTCACCGCTCACATGCGGCACATCAACATGTCAATTACCACTTCTTATGCAGCAGTCACTGCTCTGGTCGAGATTTGGACTTCTCGAGAAGTTGGGCCAATTTTAATTATGGACTAGAAAAGTTCATTGGGCCTTTAGAGGCCTAGTTCACCGAAATTCAGTTGGGCCTTTTATGGGCCCAACCCAGACTTTAATTCAAAAATCTAGTGGGCCTTATGGGCCGAGTCGGTTAGTTTTTTTTAGCAAGACTTTTGCTGGGCCAAGCTCAGAATCTGTATTTTGTACTTGGACCATTTAGCAATTTTAATTCAAACTTTTACCTACCCAAAAAAACATCAAAGAATGATTACTTCACCAAAATCCACATTTTCAAAATTTCCAATGCAAGGTTGAATAGTGGAGGCAAGCATGTGATGGAGCAGTCGGCTTAGCACATGTAATTCACTAGCATCAATCTTTCTTTCATCAGTTAACTTGTTATCATCCATCACAATACGTAGAATGTCAATGGCAATAACATTGTTGGGCCAGAGCCAGGGTTCACAATAAGAACATGCCACCTGTAAAGGTTTAGCAGACCCAGCCCAGCAGTAAACGGGCTTGGGCCCGGACTCAGCCCAGCAGTAAACGGGCTCGAGTCCGTGGAGGCGTGCGTGTGTGTGGGCTAACACATAAAATAAATGTGGGCTACTCTCATAAAAACCTTAGTACCAAGGTATTAGATTGTAGCACCACATTTCTTTATATGTTAGTATAATTTTCTATTCCTAAGCCATGTGGGACAAATTCTCTCAGCACCCCCACTCAAGTCTAACTGGGCAAGCCCTGTTGAGACTTG
>JAOWBN010180142.1:0-17171 GCA_028565015.1 Pinguicula moranensis
ATTTGCAATTGGGCCCGAATTAAATTCGAGCCCAGAGATATTAAAATCCAATTGGGCTTGGAGCCCAATTGAATTAATAAGAGAATTGGGCCTAAAGCCCAATTCATTATATCTCGATTTGGGCTTAGAGCCCAAATCGGACGAGATATGAATCCATCGACAGACTCTTCTCTCCGTGTGTTTTTTCATCTCTCTCGATCGCCCGACGAACTCTTTGTCGTCTCCTTCATCAATTCCGACGAGATCGGTGGTTGAGATCCGGAATTTCCGGATCTTGTTCTTCTGTTCTCATTATATAGAGAGATGAAACGAGAGAGTAGCGTGGTAATCTTATCTCTTCAATTCTTCTTCGAGAAAGTCAGAAAATATTCCGATCGAACGGAAATTTTCTCGTCGCCGACTTCGCCGTGGGTCTAGCAGCCCTTCACTAGCCAGGGAGTGCACGTGATAGAGGGTTTCCTACTTTGGGACCTTTGGGGTTCGTTTTTTCCTCGCACGGGTTTTGTTCGGGATCTCAAATTCCGGCGTGTTCGTTGTTCTCCGGCGACCAAGAAAGGTTAGTATAGCTTACCTTACACTCCTAATTCACGAATTAAGCATATTTGATTTCGATTTCATCGTTTGGTCCGAATTTGAAAGTTTCCGGAATTTTGAAATCGAACTCCTTAGATCCAACATCTACAGCTTCTTACAAATAGTAGTTAATTGCTTTACACGAGATCAATGTCATGAAGCCGGGGGTTGGAGAATGCACGACAGACTGAAAGAGATAACACATTTTGGAAATGAAAATATAGTAAAGGGAAGGCGGCTTCTTGAGTTGATTCACATCTAATGTTGGTTGCATTTATGGGTTTTGGCCTTTGGTTTGCAGAGCTCTTCTCTGTGCCGGAATTCTTCTGTGAGTGCTGCCATGAATGCGTTTGCATTTACATCAGCTGCTTGTAACATAAAAATCTATCTATTAGGGGTTTTCGAGTTCTGATCAATTTAGTGTTATCTTCACTACCAATCTACTACCTACTTTCTATCGTGCACCTAGAACAATCTTGAATAAATTAGCATGAATCCAAAAGAACTTCTTTTGGGGTGGGGGCCTCAATCCAAATAGAAAGATGGCTTGGGTTAGCCAGAAAAAGATATGTTAACCAAAAGATAGAGGGGTGGTTAGGGGTCAGGGGGTTAGCCAAGATGAATGATGCATTACTGAGAAAATGGGGATGGAGGATATTAAGTGAGAAAAGAAGGTTGTGGAGTCTAGTATTGGCTTCCAAACATGGAGTTCAAGGCGAGCTTAATGTAGGGGAGGTGAGTGGAAACATTGAAAGTGAGTTGAGGAGAGGGAAACAAGTGAGAAGAGGGCAGGGTTGGGGGTGAAAACATGGTCACCATTGTGGAAAGACTTGCGAAAAGTGTTTGATAGGACTGGTTTAAAGATAACATGGTGAAGGTGATAGGGTAGGGGAACACCACTAGGTTTTGGGAAGAGAGATGGGTAGGGAAGAAGATATTGGCAGAAAAGTTTGAATGATTGTATAGAATAGATATAGTGAAAGGGGTGTTGGTGCAGAACTAAGGAGGAATGGAGGGGGAATGGAGAGGTGAGTGGGAATGGCGAAGGAGGCTGTTGGTATGGGAGGAACATGAAGTGTTGAGATTGAATATCTTTATAAGTAATCATGTTTTGCAGGGACAAAATGAAGATAGGTGGGCCCTGAAAACCAAATGTAGATGGGGTGTATCAGGTGCGTGAGGCATACAACTTTATCAAAGTGAATAAGAGAGGATGCTACTAACTCTAAGTATTTCCATGCTAGAGTCAAAGGAAACAAAATGATAAACGCAATATCAGGTCTCTGTCAATGGTCAGTTGATAGAGACAGTGGAAGGAGTCAAGGAGGGATTCACAACTTTATTCCTGAAGCAGTTTGAAGCACCATATCAAGAAAGCTCTATGCACAATGAATTTACATTGGAAAAAGGCTCTATGATGATCCTTTACGTTGACAACACCATTCATTGAGGAAGAAATCAAGGCTGTTGTTTGGATGTGTAATGTCCAGAACACGATGGTATTAACTTCAGAATTTTCCAAGAGCTATGGCCTACCATCAAGAAAAGAATTCATTGAGTTTTTGCAAGAATTCCACAAGATAGCAAAATTGCCAAGTGGCTTTTGCTGCGCATTTATATCTCTACAAGAAAAAGTGGACAGCTCAACTAAACCAAAAGATTACATACTTATATCACTTATGGGAAGTGCCTACAATATATTAGCAAATCTCTTCTCTCATACAATCAGTAACGTATTAGGCTCCCTAATCTCAGACACCCAAATAGGTTTTATGAAGGAAAGATATATTGGTGAAGTATCGTTATGCGCCAATGAGGTTATTGATATGGCTAAAAAAAAGAGATACACCTTTAAGTATGCTCAAGATAGACTTTCAGAGATGATTTGACTTCATCAGTTGGTCATATCTCTTTGAAATAATGTAGCTGATGGGATTTTTTGAGAAATGGATTAGCTGGGTGAAAGGATGTATTACTAATGCTAGTCCACATATTCTGGTCAATGGATTGCCAACACACTCATTCACATTTGAAAGGGATTTAAGAGAGGAAGACCCCTTTTCCCTTATTTATTTCTGTTGGCCAGAAAAGGACTAAATATTCTAATGGAAAAAGCAAGGCAACAAGGTTTGATTAGAGACATGCATACGTACAGAATGGGCCAGTCCGTACAACATACCATGGTTTATGGGTTGGACTTTTCAGCTCGGCACACGCACGTTTTACAAATGTGCTTGCGCCCTAAACCGCCCATTTAGAAAATGTACATGCTTGGCACGATATGCGTAAAAAATGTATCGTGTTGGGCCAGCTCGCATTCCAACAAAGCACGCACATTTGTGCATTTTTAATTATAAATAATGTAATGTAAAGGACTTTCAAACCCGGTGGAGGATACGAGGTTCGAATTCAAAAAAATTCGATTGTGTTCACAATCAAACCAAATACAAAATCGAATCCAAACATGCGTTTAATTCGTGTTCTAAGACAAAGAGAAGTCACGCTTACCTTGTAGTCGCCGGAAAATCGAAGAACCCAATCGAAATCTCGAACGCAAGGTTCACGGAAATCTCGAATAAATAAGATCTGCTACCCGAAGAACTGAATTCGGGCTGCTAGACCCGACAGGAACACGGTGGCGACAAGGAGGTCAAGAACGCCGCGGTCGGTTTTTCCCTTCTTGGTCGAAACTTTCCCGAAGAAGACGCAGGAGAAAATCTTATCTCTTCGACCGATAGGAAACGAGATTTTATCTCTCATTTGGGCTCAATTGATTTTGGGCCCAATTTACATATCTATTGGTATTGAGTCTCACTCGAGCCCAATATAAAATTTAAACATTTCAGGCCCAATCTCATTGAGCCCAATTGCAATAAATTGCAATTGGGTTGGGTTTGGGTCCCACCAAAATCCAATTCGCTTTGGTTCGTAAAACCCGTCAATTATGTCTCACATAATTATTTTTTAATATTTCAATTTGCTAGATAGAGCGACCTAGTAGGATCCATATCTAAATCGGTAATAAATTAATCTCGTTAATTTATAAATCATAAACAACATCTAGCAATGCATTATGATCCGATTTAATATAAATACTTCGTGATCCTATAATCCCATCGTCATTTATTATACAATAATTAATGTTAAGCATAGGAATGTGTCATTCTTGACCATTAATTACTTTCTTGATATTTCAGTATATAATTGTTAATATGCGACTATCTTATAATCACAAATGTATGCGTAATAATTATTATTGCATCAAGGGGCCCATGGATATTAATAATCTCATCCAATATGAGATGGACAAAAGTATCATCTTGATATTTCATAACTTCTAGCATGAATCGTGCATATTCAAAACACTTACCTTTATAACCCCTCGGTCAAAAGAGGCATTTGACAACCTCACTTAATACACATTCATCACCCAGAATTATGGATATCTCAGATAACTGAATTAATGCTATATGACTTTGCTGATGACACAAACACAACCTATTCAGCAAGTCAATATAGGTCGAGTCCAATATTCATGTACCCCGTACACTCATATTTAATGTGATTAAATAGATACCTCGTGTCAATGATTTGTGAAACATGATCATGCACTAATCCACATGCTAGTCAATATAGTCATCTAGTTGTTCATTTGCTAATGACTTTAAGACTAAGGACTAATTTAGAGTCTTGATTAAATTATGGAGCTACACAATTCGAGTCCTCAACTCAAATGATCCATAATATATATACAAAACTTAAGGACTAAAATGATTTACATCATTCAGTATACATGAAACTAACAAGCGGACCAATTGGTGCTCTAGGTCACTAACTAACACAGTCTTGGTTAATGGGAGTAACTATAGGGAGTTCAAAATTCAGAAAGGGCTACGACAAGGAGATCCACTATTTCCATTCCTCTTTTTGGTAGTTGTGGAGGGCCTAAACCTTATGTTGAACAGGGCAGTAGACTTACAAAAGCTAACAACTATTGAAGTTTGGAATGTTACTCTCTCTCATATGCAATATGTAGATGATACTCAGTTGTTTGCAGAAGGAAGCAAAGAAAAACATCTTTTTGATGGAAGGTATTATAAGATTATTCAAGCTCATTTTAGGTCATGTTATAAACTTCAACAAAAGCATACTCTTCGGGATAAACATCAAGGCTTCTAAACTGGAAAGATTTTTCAGGCAGTTGAATTGCAAAGTTGAAGCTCTACCCTTTATTTAACTCGGCTTACCAATTGGAGATAATCCACGGATGTTGAAAATGCAAAAAATAGTGATCGGGTTAGTAAAAAAGAGAGTGGATGCTGGAGCAATCGGTTTCTATCCTTGGTAGAAAAACAAACTTTAATCAAATTGGTTCTATCCTCTCTTCTAGCCTATTACTTTCGATCATTAACCCCTAATCAAGTTCTAAAATCAATCACCAAGATTATGAGTAACTTTCCCCAGAAGAACAACTCTAGCAGCCACTGCCATATTTTTCTGAATACAATGGAAGGATGTGTGCAGAAAGGCACATGAAGGAGGGTTAGGCATTCGCAAGCCAAAACTCATGAATATTAATCTGATGGTAAAGTGGTTATGGAGAATACGAATTGATGCTGATAGCTTATGGTGTAAATTAGATCCAAGTATTATAACTAGACTAACCATTTGAGTGACTGCAAATTGGTTAAACTTCCTGAAACTACATCTCGTTACTGGATGGACATTTGGAGTTTATCAAACTCAGCCTAGCTCAACAATAGGCTAGCTAGACCGAAGGAAGGGTGATTTGACCTTATTCTATCGGTACAACTTGGAGGGAAAAGGTTTCATTACCTTGCAATTTCAGTGCCTATATGTACTGAGTGTGTAGCAGAATTGTGTACTATAGGATTTATTATAAGTAGAATAGGGCACACTAAGATAGAATCTCTCCTTGAAGAGGCAACTCCGATCGTGAGAGGTAACTATATTAGCAGAACTAAAATAGGTCCTAACTATAATTACTATCTTGCAGGTTGAACCTAATCTCTGGCGATGCAAAGGAGATGATTTAGGCCTTTACACTGTCGCATTAGGGTATGCTGCTCTGCAGCTAGAGAGTGGAGCTTACAATTCTGACCGTGGAATGTATACTCAAGTATGGTGCAAGTTGCTGCCAAAGAGAGTTCAAATCTTCACCAGGCGCTTACTCCAAAACAGTATTCCTACGGTGGATAGCTTTACTTGCCGAGGACTGGGGATACCAGACGTAGTTCAACAATATGGAATGTGTGGAAGGTGCCAGAAACAGCTCAGCATTTGTTTGTTGAATGTTCGAACGTACAAGAATTTTGAGCTATACATATGGCTAGGACTAAGCTACCATGGTCACTGAGATATATTGAATCATTTTACGGACCACATGAGCCACGCTATGTTGAAAGATGGAGGAGAGATTTGGAAAGCTATCTGGCAAATTGTGGTATAGGCTCTCTGGATCGAACGTAACACAATTAGATTCAATGTTGAGACAAGCACAACAGAACCATTGGAATGGGTAAAAGTAAATGTGTGGTATTGGATAATTGCAAGTAATCTCCAGCTCAGAGGCATGACCATTGGTGACTGGTTGTGAGCTTTGTGCCTCTACTGCAAGCTAAATCTTAGACAAACTACTTAAGCTGGAAGTTAAGAGGCAGAAAGGATAGGCAGGGTAGCTACTACAACCTGAGGAACATATGAGATCCGCTCTAGACGCTTGATGATTTGATATCTATACAAGTCTAAGTTTTGGCCTCCATTTTCAATATGGAGGAGACAGTCTACTTATAGTATTAAGCCGAATTTGGCTATCTTGTATATTTTATAGTTTTTATTTAATGAAATGCATTTAACTATAAAAAAAACTTGGGTGCCTTGATTCTTACCAAACTCAACAAGACTATTGGGTAGAGAAAAGGATTTAGCTTTAGTTTCTCGAGTACCATGACCAACTTATGCCTACTGGAAGGTGTGCTATCAGAACTCATGGATCATTCCTTGACGAGACCAGAGTTTACCCCTCATGCCCTTCTAAATGTCACGGGATATGATTTCTTTCCCCAGTTTTCTCGACCATGCAACCAACAACCTACACCTTTAACTTCGGCGCCCCGTTCTAACATTCAGGGTATCTCAAACAGCTCCTACAAGTGGTGTGGAATCTTTGCAAAGAGTTTCTTTGAGAGCGACAACAAAAATATGAGTTCCCAGATCACCACATGCCACCCTCGCTACTACCGCTAGAGCCATGATCAGATTGGTGTTCAGGCTATTGCAATTAGTTTGATGCATGGCGTCATTTGGATCCTCCAGTGCTAGAGTCATGATAGTTTTTCTTTAGTTCTCTTTTATCCTATTTGGGTGTAATCTTTGAACATTAACTCAATTTATGTGAGATAACTCAATTTATGTGGCCTCCATGACTCAAAAAAGTTAGTGTTATGTACGCCCTTGCATACTTATTCTATTATTCTCATTAGTGTCAGTTGCCTTTTTAGTTTGTTTTGCATTTTATTTTGTTATGGTGATCTCCAAAAAATAGTGAAACGATGGATCTCCTTCCCTTAGAAGCATGTTGCTGGTAACTCTGACATCTTACTAGTCATTCCGTTCTATCATAATAAAGTATAGGGTAATTTTTTAATCAGTTGACTCCTTAAATATCTAGGTCTAAAAGTTATTAAACGTCACATGATGGTTGGATAAGTTTAGGCAGATTGAAGATCATTAACTTGAGCGATAAACTCTCCCCCCCTTTTTTTCTCTCGGCCCATGTTAGGACATAGTCCAAATCCATCGTTCCTTTCACCAGATCTACCCTACATTATTGATCGTAATATCAACTAGCACGCCGTAGGGTATCCAACTAGAAAACCGTTTCGGCGAACCATGGAGCTAGATTTCACCATTTTCACAACCCTATCTAAAGCCCTAGACCATTTAGGGTGTTCGATTGGAAAACCATTTTCCACCGCTCTAATAGCCTATGTGAAGAAATTAAGAGTGGAAAAGCCCTAGCCATTGGAGATCACCAACCTATAAACCTTAACCAATCCAACCGAAGCCGGTTGACACGAGTAGTGAGTTGGCAAAGCTCCAATCGACAAGAGGAGATGTGCACGGTATACTCGACCCATGCATTTTACCAAATGGCAACACAGAGATACCGATCCTATCCAAGGTCTCCTTTTTATTCGCCAATTTTTCTGTAGGATGGAGCTTGTATTGATGTCCCAAATAAGTCATTAAAACGGGGAATTACTTTTGGCTTTGTAAGATACATTAGGCATACAACATTAAGGGGATGGAGGAGAAACTTTGAAACGTATAGGTGTGGACTTATAAATTTATTGCCAATGTTGCTTGCTTTGAGAAGAACACAACCCCACAAAGATTTATCAAGGTATGGCCTTTGCCTAGAAAGATTCATGTGATTAAATAGACAGGTATGAGAAGTGATAAAAGCTACACAAGGGTAGTCTCCCCTAGAGTACAAAAGAAATGTGGGAAGTTGGCAGGTTTTGAAATGAAGCTAAATAAAAGTGAGATGACATTTACAACATCTAGAAAGGATAATGAATGGCTCAACCACAGCAGAGTTGAAACATTGAGGAATGTGGAGGGCTGGATAGAACTACAATGTGAGTTGTGCAAAGGGGGTATAAACGGCTTAAGGTTAGCCCCATGGGTGTAGGTAAGGTGTTGATATGGATAAGGACGGCCAAAATCTTGAAATGGTATTGAATATGGATGTAGACTAGGTAAAGTAATGGTTGTCTCATATTAATCTATGGACAAACCAACTTATGACTAAGGAACACCTTAAGTGGTAAAGATTTATCGCCTTCGATTCTAGGCTTGGAATACTTATATTTTCAAGTAAGTAGGAGAAAATTTTGGTAAACTTGTGCGGGTAGATGAATCTACTACCACCATATCAAGAGACCGCCCAATTCTTGCTCAAGAAAAATCACCACAAATGCATAAATGAAATTATGTCGATGACAATTGATGGAGTATATTATGTTGTAACGATATTAGATGTGGGAGATTCTGAATTTGAGGACAGGTCTTGGGCGGAGGTTATTGAAAATGAGGAGAGTGTCATATATCCCTCCTCATAGGAAGGAAAAGTAAGGGGGAACGATTAGGACTTTAAGGACTGGTCAGGTGTTGAATGTGTGTCCGAGACTGAGGAAAAAAAGGGTTTAGAAGGACAAATGAAGGGAAATAGAATCTCAACCGTAGAAAAATGCAAAGGCAGACTCACATTTGAGTATGGTACAAGTGGGAAAGAGTAAATTCTGACAACTAGCTTGCCTTGGGTGGTGGCCAGCTAAAGAACTATCGCTACATTATGATGATTGGGACGAGGGTATATTGGATGAAGTAAATATTGTGGATTATAAGAAGAAGGTGGAGAGACAAAATATCGATGCACATGAAAGCTTTGATGCGTTCGAGCAGAACCCTGTGTACATAAATATGGGATTTCATTAAAAGGTCCATTGAAAATGAAAAAAAATGGTTCTGGAGTGGAGGAACAATGATTATTTTGAAGTACCTAAATTGAATATCGTCCAGGATCAACAGGATAGTCAGTTCGTGTAGGAACAACAAGTGATATCATAGCCAACCGTGTGACTATACCCAATATCTTAGGTTAGCAGTTCGAGATGGAACAACAAGTGATATCATAGCAATCCTCGAGGTGAGTAAAGTTATTGGGATCATATGCAAATTTGAGGATGAATCTGCCACAACACTAAAATGGAACTGGAGAATAGAGATTGTGAGGCGATGATACAAAAAGAAAGTCAAGCAAAGGCAAATAAAGCAGTAAGTGTGGAAAGATGTAGCTACTGACATACAACACAAGGTTTTTAGTGGTAGGGGAAGAGAAAAAGGATTCAACAGATGTTACTCCGAAATAAAATTAACTCTGTGAGCTTCCAGGAAACTAAGAGAGAGGAGGTGAATTATGATTTCTGTCAGAGCTTGTAGTATAATGATGACTTTTGAATGAGTGTACAAAGGATCTATGGGTTCGTCAGGTGGACTACTTTATATTTGTACTAAAGAGAAATTTAAGTGTCAACAAATATGGAATGAGGATGGACTGGTGGGACTAACCGTGCATTAAAATAGTGAATTTGAAACAAGTCATATAGTTAACTTCTATGTTTTAGGGTTTGGATACGTTGGACCTAAAAACATACAATGAAACAGTATAGTGGACAGATATAAAAGGAAAGAAAAGTAGAAGCAGTGTATAATGGGTGACTGTAATGCAATAGTAGATATATTAGAGATAAAAGGAGTAGGTAGAAGTAACAACGCAGAGCTTCAGAAGTTTTGTGGTAGAGATGCAACTAATCAACTTACTAATGTCAAAATGAAGATATACTTGGTACAAACCGTTGATGGAAGCCATGAGTATACTGGACCAAGTTTTTTGTAAACGAGCATTGGCTGGGGCAAGTGACAACTTGGTTACAATTAGGCTCAAGCAGGGAGGACTCAGATCATTGCCCGTCCTATAGCTGCAAAGGTGACCAACTGAGGTCCAAAACCATTAAATATGTTTGATTGTTGATTAGAAAATAATGAATACCGAGTACTAGTAGAGAGAGTATGGAAAGAATCTGATACAACTATTGTGGAGTACAAAAGCTTAATTGTCAAAGAAAAGTTCAAGGTTTTGCGAGAGGAAATAAAATAGTGGAATGGGAAGCAGAATAAAGACCTCAAACATGCTTGAGAGACTGAAAATTGAACTCCACGAATTGGAAATGGAGGCTTAAAATAGAGATTTGGAAGGAACATAAAACAATTTACCAGTTATGTTATGGCACTAGATTCACCAATTGATAAAACTTTAAGTGTTTATTATCAAAAAATCAGGATACAACTGCTACAACAAGGTGTTGGTGACACAAACTATTTTCATACATGAGTGAACAAAAATAGAAAGAAAGAAAAAACATCAATACATGGGGTGTGGCATATGAGGATGTGGCAGTTAAAGAATGTCTTAAAGATCATTTTGAAGAGAGATTCACTGAAATCCTATTTTGACAGACCTAAACTAGATGGTACACAGATAAGAAAATTAGTCACAACACTAAAAGGGAGATAATTTGGCCTTTCAATGAAGCATAAATATTAGGAGCGATTTCTCAATGTGAAAGTAGAAAACGTCCAGGACCAGACGGGATAAACTTCAAGTTTATCAAAAGCTTTCTGCCTATTCTGAAAAATGACATTCTGCAAATGATGGAGGAATTTTATGAGAACAAGAAGTTGGCAAAAGGAAGCAAGTCAGCACACATCACTCTTATTCCAAAAATGGGGCCGCCTCAAAATGTAGCTGATTACAGACTGTCCACTTTGATAGGATTCATATAAAAAATAAGGTACATCAGGAAAGGTGATCCATTATCACCTTTTTTATTTATTATAGTAGCCGAAGGCCTCTCAACTATGATCGGTAATGTTGTGACCTTGCAGTTGGTAACACTGGTGGAGATAGGAGCTGATAAATGGAAGATTTCACACTTACAGCTCGCGGATAATATGATACTATTTGAGAAGGACTCATGGGAAACTACAAGGCAATATCGAAGAGTTTTGAATTGGTATCGGTCTTTATAATCAACTTTCAGAAGAACAAAATCATAGGGATTAATGTGGCAAATGGTACGATCAAGGAGATGACGGACTTTTTGAATTGCGAATTGGGTAATATTTTCCCCTTCGTGTACCTTGGAGTTCCAATTGGGGCAAAACCCAAAAAGGTTGAGTACATGGGAACCAATAGTCCATAAATTCAAGAAGAAACTACAATCGTGGGAGAATCAAAAGCTATCAATAGGGGGTAGATTTGTTCTCATTAACTCGGTGTTGTCTGCTTTGCCTACTTACTACTTCTCGTTCTACTGGACACCAAAAGGCATCATCCCAAAACTTGAAGTTATACAAAGAGTCTATCTATGGAGAGAGAGAGGGCCTGGAAAAAAAAAAGAGTGGCTTGGATATCATGGGAAAACGTATGTCAATCTAAGGAGAAAGGGGGTTTAGGTATAAGGAAACTTGTGGATTTTAAAAAAGTATTATTGGTTATATGGGAGGGTTGAGGGAATTGATATCATCGATGGGGTGAGGGTGAGGGGGTGGGGGATTTGGTGAGACCAAACAGAGAGAGGAAGAGAGTTATCATCTGGTGAAGAGATATACAAAGAACACTTCGAAAAGAGTGGTTCCAAAACAACATAGAAAAAATATGGGAAATGGCAAAAAATAAAAAACAGGTTGGGTGGGAGACCAAATGTTTCAATAGAATTTTGAGAGAGTGAGTCGAGTGGATATTAAATAAAAAGGAGGGAACTGTTGCTGAGCATGTGAGTTGGGGGCAAATTGATTTTGGGGTGGGATTGGAGAAGAACATTACTATTCATGGGAAGAGGATGATGCGAGGGATTTGGTTGGAATGCAAATATAAAAAAAAACTGTTTATAAAATTGTTTAAAATGTGAAATTATTGTTTTGCCCTTGTGTTTATCGAATTTTGGTGAAATGTGATTGTAAAATGATGAATTTACCCTTAATGATTGAGAATTGATTGTTATGCCCTTTACTGTTGTTGGAATTACGAGTTTGCCATTAATGAAAGTGTAATCCTGACCGTTAATTATTTTGATCGTATGGTTGAGATTTATTCAAGCTATTTTGTTGTTGTGTAATCTTGACCCTTTATATATATTGTGATCTAACGGCTGTGGACAAAGCTTCTCAAGGAAGCTACTCGAGTTAATCATGATCGTTCAATTTTATTTGATTCTACGGCCCGTAAAGAAGCGTATCAAGGACGCTTCCACCGAAGAGTCGCGACCATTCGATCCTCTGACAGGATCCAATGGCTCAGGTATGTTGAAGTAATCGAGGAAGATTGGAGCGTTCGTTTCAAGTTAGATCCAACGGCTTGGGTCTATACATGTATTCGACGTGTTTGGAACCATTGATTTGACGTGATCTGACGGACATGAATTGTTCTCAAGGTTTATATAAAAGCATTTCGTCGGATTTCGTGAATTAATTAACTCATTACTATTTCTCTCTCATACGCTCGAGAAACTTTTTTCTCTCATCTCTCCCTTGACTCTCCGATTTTTTGATGGCTAAACTTCTGGTTTTCCGGCGATTCACGAAGTTTTTGGTAATTGTGATCGGTGAGATCGATTCTACTCGTTGAGATCTACATTTTGGTTATAATTTCGATCTAGTTTTAGCTTCTTTGAAGTTTAGAGATTCCGATTTTTGTGCTATTTTGTGAGTTGCTTCTTAAAGTGACATTATTAGCACGTTTTAGGAATTCTTTAGACTTTAGTTAAACTTTTAGATTGAATCTGTGGTTGCATGTTCTTTGTTTTGAGATTTGTTCGAACATGGTTGTATCTTGTAATCTCTCTTTAAAGATAATATAAGCTACAAGAGCATCCAATTCCGGAGCTCAACAAGGATTAGCCGGATCTAAGAAGACAGTGAACCTTGGGCCTTAAATTGTGTCTTGTTTACATTTTTCTGTATTTTCTTTATAAGTTCTTCAGCTAAACGCCACTAACTAGTGTATTAAGTGTTAAGAAAAAAGTGAAATCCGACCAAGAAATCTCAACAGTGGTGCGCTGAGGGTGGATGAGGTCGGATTTTGGCCCTAAGATTCAAGATCTAAGCAAGTCGTTAACCTTGCTCAAACATCCTAGCGAAAGATAGGATAGGTATATTTCCTGTTCAAATTTTCAGTTAATTTTTCCCGCTTATTAGTGGCTTGTAGCCATTAGGATTGGAACTTTACTGCTGAAACTTTACAGTTTTTGATTAACTGCACAGTTTAAAGGGACTACTGCCTGCGATATAGAATTTAATCTCGTGTGTTTTGTGATCTTATTGTTCATCAGTGTTTGAACATTAAGTTGATCTGAGTTCTATGCTCTAATTGTTCATTACAATTTGAACATTGAATTGATTCTAATTTTTTGAAGTTGCTACTGTTTGTTGTTGATTTAACATTAAATTGATTCGTTCCTTAGTACATAATTAGTGTGTTCTGAGTAGGTTAATATTGAATCTAACTAGTGTGAAACTAAGACATTTATTCTTTGAATCTGAAATTTTTCTGAAAGTTTAAAGTCATGTCTACTAGGGTTGAGGTTTCAATGTTTGATGGTAAGGGAGACTTCAATAGTTGGTCTAGGCGCATGAAAGATTTATTATCTCATAATAGAGTTCATTATGCCCTTAAAGAAAACATAAATGATTGGCCTGAAGATTTTAGGAAAAAGGTTGAGGAAGTAAGAGAACAAGCTTATAATTTGATCATATTAAACCTATCTGATTCTGTGTTTAGGAAATTAGACCGTGATAATACTTCAATTTCTATTTGAAATAAACTACATTCCTTTTTTTAGATAAGCCAAACTTTCATTTAAATATGAAAAAATTACAGAAAAAGTTCCAACGAAAGAGCACAGAGCGCTCTTGATATTACAACCCACATAAGCCTACTAGCCACTCATGATTAAAAACCTACATTAGTGATCTCTATACTCCTCAACTGAGCAGGTCACCAGTATCTAATATTTTATTGCTTGCCAATGATCGTCGCTGTCAACATATCACCCTATGGATGGTACACATCTCACCTATAACCTGTAGAATACTGGCAGTAGGGGTCTTTACTATCAACTTATCAATTCATAGTACGTATCTATTATTTTATTGATTGGTAAGGATCGTAGCTGTCAACTTATCATCCTATGGATGTTACACAGCTCACCTATACCCTTAGAATACGACTATGAATTGGTACACAGCTCTGCCTACATTCCTGAAAGCGTCCGGAGAGTGAGAGTAATGTAGTCTTCGACTCATGTGCTAACCGGCTAGTGGTGTTACTCATTTTCATCATATGTCGATTGTGGTTTCTCATTGGAAATCAGTACTGTTCACGGTCTGCCATTTCTTCAATGTACCTGTTGAACCTGTACCACGCAAAATCTAGCTAGATAAAATCTGATAGATCAAAATGCTAGGAGATTAGCACACAAATATTCCAGCCGAGGATGAAAAAACAGTTTGATGCACAAGAGAAGGGTGGTGGCTAAAACTCTTAGTCCTTGGCCTTAGATCTCAAATACAAAATACCTAAAACCTGCTATATTTCATGGTGGAGTTCCAGGACTATGACATGGCCGTTCACCTCTACTTAGAATGCCTACTTCAGATAGTCAAAAAATTCTCCCACTTGGACGCCATTTGGCTGGAAATCAATGCAGCTTCACTCTGTTACATGGTCACAACAAACTTGATGTTTTATCCCAAACTAAAACTCCCTGTACCACATGGCAGAGGTAAAGCAATAAGATGAATCATAGGAATCTTATACAAGGTTAGAGGTAACACCGTGAGTTGCATTTATGAAATTTTGACTGAAATTTTAGACTTCAACCCGAAAAAAAAGTCAATATAGCTCCGGACAGAGTCAATAAAATTGTTCAAGGATAAGGATGGAGTGACTCCCTGCTAAGTTAATCAATATGTCATATTCTCCAAGTAGCTACTTCTGTTGGACCTGACTCTTGACTGCCACTTGGTTACTTCTTTATATGGTTTAGCTCCTGCCCAGATACTGCTCATCTAAGCTCGCCCATTGTGGATCATTGACAGTGTAATTGATGCTTTCCAACTGGTCACTCTGGTTGTCCACCACTTTTAACCATTGCTGCCAAAATACTCCAGTACTGTATATAGTCTCTACATGTGTTCAAGCTACAGCAGGCAGAAAACAGAGAGAAGTATTAATCTGTGCATTAACTAAAAAGTAATACACCCTGATGGATAAATCAACCAATTAGTTAAAGAGTAAGGGAAGGTATACGTCCCTCTGACAGACTTGATCCATTGCCAAGTCATACTTTGGATTCCGATCAACATCTGGCAAGTGCTTTCCTCCTCAGCCAAGAAATGTAACTTATTTCTACCTTTCCAAATTACCCAGGCTGTGGCAAACCAAATGGAAGTCCATGATGCTCTATTTAGACCAGTTGGTTTAAGAGTATTGAAGACCATGATTGAGGTTCCCTGTCCAGTGACTCCCAGTGGACTAATGTTGATATTCAACCAAGAACTTATCTTATTACATAGCTCAGTTGTTTTTGCACATGTGTTGATAAATGTTCAGTGGTTTCTTCGTCAATTTTGCAAAATGTGCAACTAGGAAACTGATCCACAGGAATAATCTTTCTTGCATGTAGAACAGACTTCACAGGCAGCGAGTTTTGTAGCAACTTCCATGCAAAGGCACTTATTTTTTTCGGCACAAACTGATTCCAGACATTCGGTAAAATCTGCACTTTTGAAGTAGAGAACGCAGGAGTTGTGGATAGGCAGATTTGCTTGTAAACCTCACTTCCAGTATAGTGACCATCTAAACTTCCTAGGAATTTGTGTGTGTCTGGTCTTTGAGGTGTAGGGAGCCATGCTTTTAAGTGCATACTCAACTCGTGGTAGTCTGCAGGTTCATCGCCCCTTAGTCTTCTTCTCTAGGGACAATCCCAGATCCAATTATCTCCTTCCCATCTTCCTGATTGAGCAATTGTGGCATCTTTGTCAACTGCAACAATATACAATCGGGGATACTTATCAGCTAATGTCATTGTACCACTCCATTTATCATTCCAAAAAAGAATTCCTTATCCACTACCCAATCTAATACTGCACATCTCATTGAACCATGGGGAAGAAAGAACAGATTGCAGTCCTAGCCTCCACTTAGAGGCATATTTCATTGATCTTCGTTTGTGCTTGAGAGCAGTATTCAATGGTTTAAGTTCATGCTGATCTCCGAGTTTCAGTATTCCTCTCTCCGAGTATTTTGAGCTTATTACCATGTGAGCAAAAGATGACTCTTCTTGCAACAGTCTCTCACCCAATTCGCCTAGAAGTGCCAAGTTCATAACCTGCGGATTTTTAACTCCCAATCCCCCTTGACAAGTAGGTGTAAGTATCTTGTTCCATGAGACCCAATGCACTTTCCTTTTTTCTGCGGTTTGCCCCCAGAAAAAACTCCTCATGATCTTGCTTATATGCTTAATTACTGGCCTTGGGGCTTTGTAGATACTGAAGAAATGTGCTGGTAAACTGCTCAGGACTAAATTGAGCAGAACTAGCTTCCCACCTTCAGAGATAAGCTTGTGTTCCCATTTGAGCAACAATCTCTTGTTTCTTGCTCTTCCATGAAATAGCAGCTCCACAGAACATGAAAATAAATCCAAAACTAGATTTCCTGGTATCAACACAACCAAGGTAATCTAAATCTGAATAATCATAAATATCTAAGGATTTTTCCTGATAAGAAAGTGCATAAGACTTTGTACGTTTGAGATATTTCAGAAACCACTTCACAGCTTTCCAATGAGCATATCCTTGGTTTGACTGAAATCCACTGAGCAAATTCAATGCATAAGCAAGATCAGGTCTAGTACAAGTCATAGCATACATCAAGCTACCCACAACAGAAG
>JAOWBN010180153.1:0-17169 GCA_028565015.1 Pinguicula moranensis
ATCCTTTTGCATTCTGTTGATCTCAGTAGTATGATTGGGACTCTTGTCAAACGGTCGGGAAGATGAGGCAGCAATAGTCTCAGAATTGGTGCTTAAGGGAGCCACGTGGGTGTCGTGTTTCTTCGAACATCTCTCCTCCACGTAAGCATTTGACAGTTCAACGGACGATTCAAATGCGCCAACGGTAAGAATTTCAAAAGAGTTCTTGGCGGCGCCGGCCATCTGCTCCGACGAACATTTCAACGCCGAATTCAATAGTGTATCCACCGCTTCTCTCTGCCGTGAGCGCTTGGATTGAGATTTTTTGCTCTTGTTTCTCTTAGCATCCTTGCTGTTTGTCGGGGCAGAGCCAGAGAATTCCGGAGGATCGGCCGTTCCTTCAGCTACCGGCGCTGGAAATAGGGAAATTCGATATTTTTCAGCTCGCCTACGTAGCTTTGCATCCGAGATCGCATCAGCCTAAGAGATTTCATCTTCGGCTTCATCCATTTCACTCGTTTCGTCGGCCCAGAATGTTGAGAACGCTGGCCAAGTAGGGACCTTAGGAGTCGTTTCCACCTCCTCCAGAACCGTAGCAGATGAGATTATGCCTCTGGGAAATTCAGCGTCAATAAGAACAAGAGAATCGTTCTCCACAGCATCTTGATTTGGTTCCAGCGAGCTGCCAGGCAGCGACCCATTAGGGATTTCTCCTCCCATGTTTCCATGGTTTCTAGAGAGTGGTTGGAGCAATTTTTTCACTTTCTCTTCCATCTACGTATTCCATTCCAACAGATTAAGGTTGTTCAGTTCAGTTACCTCTTGTCTTGCCGTTGTCACAATTTTGTTCATAGGATCAAAGAACATACAGACGGCTCATATTATATCACTTAAAATAGGATTTTTGGTAATTTCTCACAATAATTAGAATATCTTAAATAATTTTATGTTAACAACTTATTACTAATATATACGTATACAATATAAATATTTATGTAATTGAATGCAAGAAATTATAATATAACATGTATGAATAAATATAATAATAATATTATGGGATCATAATGATCAGACCATTGTTAATGGGGCGGTATTGATATGTTGTGATTTTAGAGGAAAGAATAAGTAGCGTAAGAAAATTGATATAATGGTGCAGTGGGGCCGAAATAACTTTTATAACTCGATTCTTGTTGGGAAAAACCTTATATCCGCTGTGTATACTCATGATACTACATGATATGTGTAGAATATTCTCAATTGTTGATGGTTTGTCTATTCAAATGGAGTTTGAAGAGTCATCATTGACAATTCTTTTAGTTTTATGCTAATAATGGATTAGAGCAAAATGACTATATTAAATTTCACTGCTTCTATTTAGTGAACTTGCTGGAACTCAATAAAAAAAATGACGCAATGCATATTGGGTCGCAACGGAAACGGTCTCTTTGTATAATTACAAGGGTAAGGCCGCGTACATCTGATCCCCAGACCTCAACTTAGATGGGAATATACTGGGTACGTTGTCGTTGTCGGTTCAGTACGGTTATGAAACATCAGAACCGAACCTTATTCGATTCACTTACGATTTTGGCCTTAATCAAACGCTCATCCTATTATTGAGATTCAAAAATAAAAGAATAAAATAATAATAAATAATAAAAAAAAAACCATCCTTGATCCTCGCTTTCAGAGTCACCCCACCCCATCCCTCAGTTTGTATCTTGTATCCTAGGTCTATAATCTTAACTTTGTTCCTAAACGTATAGACAAAGGCGAGAAATGGGGACTTAGGAGGGCCTTGGTCCTCTAAGTTATGAAAAATTAACTTTTTTTTACATGCACAACTCCTAAATGTACAGTTGCACATTGCTAACGATACAACTAGCTCTCATCAAAATCCTAGGATGGTCCACTATGTACTGTATTTGACATTTTTTTCATTGAATAGTAAAACCATCGTTTTATATTAAATAAATAAATAAAACTCCAATAGAATGACATGAAAATGGGAAAGCAGTGGTGACTTTCCTTGGACGGAGGAGGGAAGAGGGGAGGAATCACCCACTTTTTTCAGTATTAAATAATAATAATAAATGAAACTAAAGTGTTTTTGTGTGTTCGCACCCCTAACAAATTTCATCCCTTGGACAAGTATATGAATCGGCAACCCCTCATTTATTTAAATTGAACCTGTTGGTTGTTGCAGCACGACACAGACTTGTAAGTACTAAGTTGTAACCACTATTTATTAATTTATATAATTAAATGTACGAAGAAATTTTAATGCACGTATGAGAATTAAATTCTGGGTGAAAATTTTTCAACTCACTTAAAATCTCGACGGAACAAGTTTGGTTTCACATTGGAAAAAATGTAGTCGGACTTAGCAATGAAATGATATTCAAATCATATAAGTAGAGTGATGTCAAGAGCAAGTGGTGTTTTGGAATTGTAGAGGACTAGAAAGTCTACTAAGCACTTGTGGAAATGGATACCAGGATCTACAATAAACATACTAGCATTGGAAGAACCATTCCATAAAGAAAGAAGGATGGACTAGCCTGCTCACCAAATTCATATGCCATTCCATAGGACAAATGGGGAGCAGAATGGCAAACTATGGGTGTTCTGGAAGGATAAGGAAGCTTTTCAAGTCACTAGTTCGCATGAGCAAGCATTGACAGGGATCTGGCAGCAGGAAGGCAGTACAGTGCAAATTACCTTTGTATATGGTAAATGTACAAAGGAGCTAAGGCGTGAGCTTTGAAGGTATATGAATACTATGTAGCCTGGTAATCTGCCCTGGGTAGTCATAGGGGATTTCAACGTAATTAGAAGCAATCGAGAGAAGAGAGGAAGAGCCAACCGCCCATTGGCACCAATGCAAGAATTCAATAATTGCATTGAGTCATGTGGACTATTGAATCTGATGGTAGTAGGGAATGATCTAGCTTGGTGCAATGGCAGAGAGGGCATTCACAGGTCGTGGTCAAAGTTGGACAGAATTCTGGTGAATGCGGAATATCTTGAATGGAAGGCACACAGCTTCTATAGATTAATGAGAAGACAAAACTCATATCACCGCCCGTTGATACTAAGCATAGCTGAAGTAGAGATACCATATGGCTAGAGACATTTATAGTATCTAAATATGTGATCTCTTCATAACAGTTTTCTTCAGACAATTAAAATGGCATGGGAGAGTTATCAAGGTAATCCAAGACTGAGAACACTGGGACAGAAACTGAAAATAACAAGGAATATCCAAAAGAGCTGGAACAAAGAGACATTTGGACGAGTGGATCATCAGATAAAGGCTTTGAAGGGGAAGGTGGCACTGTTGGAAACAAGACTACATGAAAGGCACTCAGAGAACATTGAAAATGAATAGCTTGCATTTATGATGGAATTGCTAAATATGGAAAACAGAGAACTCCAGAGGCTAGACCAGATGTCGAAAAAATAGTGGTTGAAAGGTGGGGATAAGAACACAAAAATCTTCCATGCCTCCCTTAGGATTAAACAGAATAGATCAAAGCTGCAGAAAACGCAGCTGGAAGATGGGAGATTGATAGCGGGTTCAGAAAACATTCACAAAGAAGCAGCATATTATTTTGAAAGATTTATGACAGTCTCACAACCGCAGATGATTGCAGAAGTAGGGGAAATGGATAATCTATTCACCCACAAGATTCAACCTAAAGAGAATAGAGAAATAAGAAATACACCTTCAATTACAGAAATCCGAGATGCCTTATGGTCCATACCAGAGAATAGTGTCCCTGGCCTGGATGGATTTGGAGCAGATTTTTTCAAAAAGACATGGGAAATAGTTGGCAATGACATGGTGGGAGAGGTTAGAGAATTTTTCTGCGGCCCAAAGATGCCCAAAATGTTCGCATCAAGTTTGATCACTTTGATTCCCAAGGTGGAACAACCTAGTTCATTTGTACAATTTAGGCCTATAAGCCTATGTATGGTTGTGTGCAAAATCATTGCAAAAGTTGTGGCAGGCAGACTAAAGAAACATATGCAGAAACTAGTTGCTGAGGAGCAAAGTGTTTTTGTTGCCAATAGAAGTATTATGGATAACATCATTTTAGCTCAAGAACTCACTCAGTCATTGAATAAAAAACAGAAGGGTGGCAATGTGATCATAAAAATGGATATGACAAAAGAATATGATCAAGTTTCTTGGTCATTTATGTAAATTGTGTTGCAATGCAAAGGCTTTGATAGAGAATCAACAACACTTATTATGAGTTGTGTAAAAGAGCAGTGATTTTCCATTCAAATGAATTGAGTGGCAATGGGCTTCTTTGAGGCAAGAAGAGGGATGAGACAAAGGGATCCACTATCCCCTTATCTATTCATCTAAATGCAAGACACATTATCCAGAATGTTGCATATAGAGAGTGAAAGAGGAAGGATTGGAAGGTACAATCACCCCATTGGGACACCAACCATCTTTCACTTAATGTATGCAGATGACATACTAATATTCTCCAAAGGAGATGTGGGATCGGTCAGAGCATTAACCAAGACATTGGAACTCTATTGCAAGTGGTCAGGGCAGTCTATTTGCAAAGAAAAGAGTGCTGTTTTTATGTCATCAGACATTGGAGTGGTTAGGAAGAGAACTATCTTGAGGTTAACAGTATATGAAGGGGGAAAGTTTCCTATTATATATCTAGGTGCACCCACACAGGCCGACGCACAAGGTACATGTTTCAACTGTTGCTAGAAAAGTTTAGGAAAAAGCTTGCAGGTTGGAAAGGGAAGCTTCTGTCACAAGGTGGGAGACTAACTCTCATCAAACATGTGATGAATGGATTGCCTGTGCACACTATGGTTGTCATGAGAATTCAACAAAGTGTTATGAAAGATAATAGGAAAATGCTGGCAGATTTCTTTTGGGGATTCAAAGATGGGAAGGCCAAGGTACACTGGAGGAGATGGAGTGTTGTATGCAAACCAATTAATGAAGGAGGAGTTGGCATCAAAGATTTGGCAGAGGTTTAGAAGGCTATGGCCATGAAATTATGCTATAAACTGATCCAGGGGAAGGATTGACTGCAAAGTATCTGAAGGAAAGATTCTACAGGAAGGAACATTTATTTTCCAAACAGCCAAAACAGAGGGACACCAGATTTTGGAAATATGCAATATCCATGAAAGCTGAGGTAATTGAGCAGATTCAAGTGGTGTTGAAAAGTGGAAACTCAAATTTTTCGTAGGATAAATGGCTAAAGGAGGGCCTACTGGCAGAGAGGGTACAAGATTGTAGAAGTTGTAATGCCATAGTGGTTGATTTTGTCACTAATGGCCAATGGCAACAAGCAGAATTGAATCAGTTGGTCGTCTAAGAAATAGTTAAGGAAATAGAGGTGCTGAATGCACCAAGGGCGGTTGGTATGATGGAAGAAATCATTTGGAAGCCTGAGATGGATGGAAAATTCTCTTTAAAATCAGCCTGGGAGTTGGCAAGAAACAGAGGTCAAAATTTTCAAGAGGTTGAGATGATTTGGAATAGAAAGTTGCCTTTGAAAATTGTCGTGTGTTCGTGGAAAGCAATGAGAAACAGTCTTCCCACAGATGACAAGGTGATGAAAAGGGGGTGGCTTTAGCATCTACTTGCCAGTGCTGCTAAGAAAGAGTGCAGGAAACTCTGGACCATGTTCTGTCAGATAGTAAATTAGCAAAAGATATGTGGAACCGAGCAACACACTTGATAAGAAGATCTTTTGCACAATCAAGCGCCTGGAAGGATAAGATGAAGCAGTGGCAAAGGATGACATCAACAAATAGGTTACAAGGATTCCTCACTACAATAATTCCTTCTACTCTCACATGGTGCCTTTGGATATGCAGGAGCAAATCAAGATTTGAAGAGCACAAGCAAACAACTTACCAAACATGGAGAGAGACAAAAAAGCTGATTGCACAAATTTGCCAACGTGCAGAGAATAAATTATGGATGCAGATACATGATACTTCAATCATGCAGCAGCTGAACATTCAGCCACTTTGGAGACTGAAGAACAAGACAACTGTGGTACAATGGAAAAGGCCGGCAACAGGATGGGTCAAACTCAACACGGACGGCAGCACTCAAGGCAATCCAAGTATCTCTGGGTGCGGAGGCATTATAAGAGATTCATGGGGAGAATGCAAAGCAGCATACTCAAAATTCCTAGGTGTAATGACCAACAATGATATAGATATTAGGGCAGCAATCCAAGGATTGCGTTTATGTCACACCATGGGATGGAATGAGGTAATCTTGGAGACAGACTCCATGCTACTAGCCAATTGGATACAGAGAAACAAATGTGAGGCCTGGTGACTTGGGGATGCATGGGAGGAACTAGAAGAAGAAATGAGAAATGTACGGATCCAGGTCCTACATCAATACCAAGAGGGAAACACCATTGCAGAATATCTGGCTAAGCAAGGTGCAAATGGAACAAATCAGAGGTACTGGCACACTCAAAATCTACCAAAGGGGTAGCATTGTGAGTAGAGAAAAAGGATTTGAAGGGCATGCCCAACTTCATATTCAACTAAATAAAAAGATTTGTAATAGCTAGAGGGTTGTCATGACCGGATCAGGACTTGTAACAGACCATCCTAACTTTTGAGGGCATTTATCTAATGCAAAATACTTTATTTAAAAAAAAGTCAAGGATGAGAAATTAGCCTTGTCCAGCGGTGCGGGCGGAACTAAAATGGCCAATTCTGCGTTCCGCCCGTAAAAGTTGCAAAACGGGAAATTCGGTTCCGCGTTCTACCCGCATAATTGGAATTCTACTCCGCCCGAAGTTACGCGAGCGGAATGCGAAATTCCGTCAGTTTCGCAAACTTTTTTCTTTTACTTATTGATGTTTTTTATTTATATTTTATCCTAAATTTGGTATGTTTTTCCTGCCAACTTCAATTCGATTTACTGCCAAAAATATTACGAAAAACATAAATAGCTATAAATCACAAGTCACGTCACAACTTACGACGATAATGTTATAAACCAAAGTCCAAAATGATTCTAATTTGTAACATACCGCATAAAGTAAAAGTTTAAAACACAAGTTCAAAACAGGCCAAAAAGAAGTTCAAATACAAATACAAGTCCAATTTCATTCCAACACGAGTTACAAACAAAAATTTTGTGGAGTTTGAATCAGCTCTGCATACCACATCAATCAAAAGTCAAAACAAGCTAAAACTTATAGGTTAAAGTTAAAGTGTTAAGTCGTAAATATAGTATAATTTACATGTCTCAACCTCCTCCATATCCCAATCCCTAGGCTCTATGTCCTTTGAAATCTTGGATAAGCAATTTTGACTCAAGATTAGTGCCTCGACTATTGCGGGTGTCAGTGATGAACGTGTTGGATCTAACACTCGACCTCCAATGTTGAATGTCGCTTCGGATGGCACAGTGAAAATCGGTATGGCAAACATATCTCTTACCATATGTGATAGAACCGGATAAGTAGATTCATTGGCTCTCCACCACTACGTAATATTAAAAGGGTCTGATAGTGGTATACACACAACATCCAGATACATCTCAAACTCAGATTTTGTTTCCACATTGCTCATATCATCCTTGAAGGCGCCAAAACCGTAGTCATCTAGAGGGAAGTAGACTAACTCGTTTCCACCCCTTCTGGGTTAGAGGATTTTCCTAGAGATGGGCATTCTTAACCATTAAATGGAAAATTGGCGACAATCGGACCGAAAAAATCCGGCATTTTTGAAACTGGAGGCTAAAGGTTTGCTCAAGGTTTGAAATCAGAGGTTTTTAAACTTGGCGATTTTATTAAACAAATTAATAAGAAGAAAACGGCAACTTTAACCTGCCGGAACTGACCGAAAAAAAAATTAATAATAAAAAGTAAAATATTGCCGGTCAAACTGTCTAAAACCTATTCGGCGATTTGACCGCCAAACCGGCAGAACTGGCGGTCTAACTCTAAACCCTAACTTTTTTGAATTATTTTTTAAGTATATAAGTTGTTAAGTTTTATAAGTTAATATAGTTTATAAATTATAAAGTTTTATAAGTTAATAGAATTTATAAGTGATATATATTTTGAAGTTTTATAAGTTAATATAGTTTATAAGTTATATAAGCTTTAAGTTTTATAAATTATGTAAGTTTTTAAGTTTTATAAGTTAATAGAATTTATAAGTTGCATAAATTTTTAACTTTTATAAGTTTATAACTTTATAAGTTAATAAAGTTATATTTCTAACTTTTATAAGTTTATAACTTTATAAGTTATATATATTTTATAAGTTTATAAGTTATGTTAGTTTTCAACTTTTATAAGTTAATAAAGTTTAAAAGTTATGTGAGTTTTTTAACTTTTATAAATTTTATAAGTTTATAACTTTATAAGTTAGATATGTTTATAGCTTTAGTTTATAAGTTATAGAAGTTTTTAACTTTTATAAGTTAATAAAGTTTCTAAGTTATATAATTTTTTAACTCTTATAAATTTAATAAGTTTAAAACTTTACAAATTATATATGTTTTATAAGTACAAATTATATAAGTTTGTAACTTTATAAGTTATATACTTTTATAAGTTTATAAGTTATATAAGTTTTTAAATTTTATAAGTTTATACTTTTATAAGTTATATAAGTTTTTAACTTTTATAAGTTATATAAGTTTTTAACTTTTATAAAGTTTAAAGTTTATAAGTTATACAAATTTTTAACTTTTATAAATTTTATAAATTTATAACTTTATAAGTTATAGAAGTTTGTAAAATTTATAAATTTTATAAGTTTATAAGTTTATAAATTATATATATTTTATAAGTTTATATGTTATATAAGTTTTTAACTTTTTAAGTTTATAAGTTATAGAAGTTTGTAAAATTTATAAATTTTATAAGTTTATAACTTTATAAATTATATATATTTTATAAGTTTATATGTTATATAAGTTTTTAACTTTTTAAGTTTATAACTTTATAAGTAATATATATTTTATAAGTTTTTAAATCATATAAGTTTTTAAATTTTATAAATTTTAAAGTTTATAAGTTATATAAATTTTTAATTTTTATAAATATTAAAGTTTATAACTTTATAAATTTTATAAGTTTATAATTTTTTAAGGTAATAAATTTATAATTATAAGATAAATTTCAAGCTAAACTAAATACCAAAAATAAACTTTAAAAAAAGAATACGTCGACCGCCGAAAACCGTAAATCGGCGATCAAAAATTAGAGTAATAACGAAATTTTTTAAAAAACTAAAAAAAAGTCGGTTACACCGGAGGTTACAACCGTATTACCAACCGTGCCAGGACTGTCATGAAACTGCCCAAAATTATGAGACAGTAACTAGCAATCAAAACCGGAGGAAACCAACAACTGAATTGGAAACCAACGGTTTATGTTACGGTCTTTTATTTTTTTGACACCGGCACTCGGGAAAATACGATGATTTGGTCACCGGGAAATGAACCGGCCATCTCTAGATTTACCATAGATCTTATCATATTTCTTCAAAGATAAGTCTGACAGCCGCTTGAACTTTTTATAAGCATCGATTCTTCTCTCTTAAGACATTTTTTTTTTCTGAAAATCATCAATTGAACCACTTCATCTTTACACGAAGATCTAAGACAGTAGCAACCATCAAAAAATGATTCAGGGGCTTCTTGTTTGGGTCTTGTTTTTCTCTTTCAGTAAGCTCCAAATCCACACTATTAGCTCCTCCCAATATTTATCAAACTTGAGTTGCATTCTTAGGGTCATGGTGCTCAAAAATTGATCTTTATCAACAGAATAAATTTGGAGTTGAAAAACTATTTGTCACGTCCTTTATATCACATTTGTCACGTCCTATACATGGTGCTTATCAACATTTGTCACGTCCTTTATATCACATTTATTTAAAGTTGAAAAAATATTTTGAATTTTTAAAATAATTCAAAGTCCAAACTTAAAATCGCTACTGGAAAAATATATTTGCAATCACACTCTTTGATGCAGAGAATTTCAATGTAACATTGTGGAAGATCTTTAGGAACTTAGTGAAACTTTTGAGCTGAATCCAATCAGCCAAAGTAGGTACCAAATCCATGTATCTTTTTCTTCTTTTGGAATCAATACTCAAGTTGTGATTATGGTGATTATCCGCATCAATCATCCTTTGGAATTAAAATATGTTTCTAATTTTCCATCAATTCTAGTGAAGAACTTTGTAAGCAAGTTAGAGATTGAGAGAGTTTTGAGAGATTGAATTCTTAGTGATAATCTTGTATGTGTCCGTTCGAAACGGGTTACGGAAATAAGCATGATAATCTTTTACTTTTGAAACCAATCTTGCATAAACTTGTTGATGCAACATGGTAGTAGAAAACTTAACTGTAATAAAACAGAATCTAAGTGCAAGAGTTCAACTTTGATGAATTTGACTAAGCCATCCAGTGCTCTTTATGAAGAAACCCTAGATCTCAAGCAAAACTTTATTCCAACAAAATCCAACAAAGTTCAGATTTTCGCAGCCTAACCCTTCGTCAAACCCCCATCGTTGTTAAGGTAAGACAGAGAATCGTGTTATTTGGATTTTATTTTGGGTTTAGCGTTAGGGTTTATGATTCGGGGATTAGGATTTCTAATTTAAGGTTTATTCTGCTGAATGGAAACTGGAAATTTGGAGATTTGCTCTTTACCTATTGACTCCAACTTGACTCTGATTTGGGGATTAGCATTCTGATTTATTTTGGATTTAGGGTTTCCAATTTGGGGATTAGGATTAGATTAGGGTCTCTGCTCATTCTAGACGCAAATTATCATCAATACTTACTTCATATTGTTGGCTTTTTAATCATTTCATTTTTTTCTTTTCTCTTATTCCTCACTGCACGATTTTAAGGACAGACATTATTGGAGAAAGATTGGGGAAGATATATTTGTAATACTGATGATGCAGGTTGTGCAACTGCAGATGGCAAACTGCTTTTAGAGGCAAAGTTCCTTCATCTTCTTCTAATTATCCCCCCTTTCTCTCTTTGTTTGTGATTTTTAAAATACCTTGTTTGTGATATGAATTTAATTTGTGCAAAATTAGGTAGCAAAAGTAGCTATGAATTAAATGCAATGAGTTGATGAATGTCCTATATGTATGTGAAAAATGAAGTGAACGAGAGAGAAGAAAAAACGTGAAAGAAAGAGAAAAGAAAAGAAAGAAGAGGAAGAGAGAAAAGAAAAAGGAAGGGAAGGAAAAAGAAGAGAAAAAAAAGATTTGTGAAAATTTTTGAGAAGTTTGAGAAGAAATTTTATATTTTGTTTGCTCATTTAGTATTTGTCTGTATTACATAAATAATTCACAACAATTTGTGATTTTTGGAATTTTGGTACAGTAAACGATTTTGTTTTGTTATGAACTTCATAAACCAAGATTTTGTTTTGCTGTGATAAAGGAGAGAATATTTGTGAAAAAAGATTCAATTTCCCTGTTCGATGCATCTGACCACTTAATGTTTGATAAGACCATCCACTATGGTTGTAGGGTAGGGATGGATGACAAAGAAAAATTGTGCCTACGTACGTGTTGTTGAATTTTGGTACAGTAAACGACTTGTTGTGACCTTTTGGTTTACGCATATGACTTTTCAACCAAGGCTTTGGCTCTTGTAAAGGTTTGTCTTTTTCTTTTTATTGGTTTCAGTTTGAGTCTCCAAATATAATTTCAGTTTGATACTATGACATACTTAATTGCATAATGGTTGCATTGAGTACCTATTTTTGTTTATGTGGATTGAGGATCTAATTTTTTTAGATCTGTCCACGTTTTTTATTTAAATCGGTGGTAGCGGTAGTACCGCTATTGGTACTAAAGGTAAAAGAGGTTACTGATATAGGTAGCGTTTATTGACCCCACAATCGGCAACATAACGGTGGTGGTACCGAATCAGCGGGCTTTGGTATCACCACCATTAGATAGGGCTACACCAACATTGCCCTAAAGCTTAAACATACAAAGTGTTGGCTTAATTTTCGTTTCTGATTTTGTTTGGTCGTGCCCTAAATTTTGTTTGTTTAGAAATTAGGTTGGATGTAATTTATGAATCATTTTGAACATTGAATGGATTGAGGAACTATTTTCGTTTATGTGGATTAAGGATCTATTTTTTAGTTTTTATATTTGTCCAATTTTTTTATTTAAATTGGTGGTAGTGATAGTGCAACTATTGCTACAGGTACTAAAGGTAAAAGAGGTTACTATTATAGGTAGTGGTTGCTGACCCCGCAACCAGCAACATAACGGTGGTGGTACCGAATTAGTGAGTTTTGGTACCGCTACCACTGGTTGATAAGGATACACCTATGCCCTAAAGGTTAACGGTGGTGCCCAAATTTTGAATCTTCAATGACCTATTGATAAATTTGATTTTTTTAAGTTCATAGATCTGATTTTGTTTGCTTTATTTTTTATTTATTTTTGGGAGATCATGGTGTCCGGAATAATTTGGGCCCAACTAATCCATGGGGTTCATGCAAGGAGACCTCTCACATGAACTAGTTGAAGCACGAGCCAACAAACCCCCATCGGAGGCTTGCGGTCGTGGCCCTAACGAATTGTTTGCACCCATTGAAAATTGAAACATAGGCTTCTTCTGAGAATCCAGACCAACAGTGTTGGTGTCAGGAGAATTCTTGGACTTTATTAAACTTTGTGCCTGGTTTGAGGGATTCTATGATATTATAACTCAATCATTCTAGTGAACTGATAACAAATAATGATTTATTCAATAGATGGTAATTGTTGTTATGAATTTTCCAATAATAGGCACTAAGAACGTTATGGCATGTAACACATACACCATGACTATTTCATGTAACAGAAAACAAGCAATGAATATTTCATGTAACAGTAATAAAACAGAATCTACGAGCATGAAGAATGTAATGCTGAGATGAATTTGACCAAACCATCCAGTGCTTTATCCGAGGAACCCCCAGATCTCAAACAAAGTTGAGATTTCTCTCTCAATGACAAAACTTTATTCCTCATTTCTTCCCCATGTGCTTCAACCATCAGTCTTCTAATGCCCTTCTCAATTTCTCCTCTCTCCAATAACCCCTTCTCCAATATGATTCCGATGTTCCAAACATCCCTTATATATCTAGCATTCCCATGTTGATCAAAATAAAACGGTGTGCAGATCATTGCAACTCCTTCACATATGCTCTCCAGTGTCGAATTCCATCCGCCATGTGTCCAGAAACCCCCTACCGTTGGATGAGATAGAACTTCCTATTGGCACAAATCCACATTGGATGGGTAATGAAATTAATTCAACGTATAAGGAGATGTTTTATCTAACAAAAAAAACACTTACCAGAAGATGTCAAAGCCACATTATTAAGGGGGTATTTTTTGCAGTCTTCTTATTCTTATAATTGGCTTATAAGTTCATTTTTTCAAAAAAATGAGGAGTTATTTTTTGAAAAAATGTGCTTATAAGCCAATTATAATTTTAAGAAGGCTGCGTAAAACAGGGGCTAAGTCTTTTGCATAACAGTGGACTATCATTCTATGTATACATATATCCACTGAATCTTGATAGATCAAGGTATAAAATACCCTTATTAATACATGAGATGTCTCGAGTCTAATATCCTAGTTGAACAAAATTCATTTCAAGAAATAGTGTGACATGTGTTTCACCTATAAAAAAAAAAGTTACCCATATATAGATCCCAAATAAATCCTCATAAACTGTAGAACCACTGACACCAAAAGCACAAGCTGCACAAAATGATCGACAAATAATGATGATTGAGATTTTTTAATCCAATGCACCCATCCCCACCCACCTTCCCTTTCACTCCACTCTTCAATATAGATCGATACATAAATAGATACAATTGTAAATACAATCAAAAAAAATTGTTGACGTGTATGATCTCTTGGTCAATTTGAGATATAATCTTGTTTGTTATAAAAAAAAAAGTCCCAACTATGATGAATTGACTTGTACCAAGTTTGTATGAGAGTAAACATGCACTTATCCTTATAAGTTGACCCGCACACATATGTGTCGATCATTATAATTTTACCCACATACACCTATGAGCCCGACTCACCACAAAAATGTTAAAATTAACTTCATCATTATAAGTTGACCTCGAAACGTACAGAGCCCAACCCACTAGAAAACTAATATTATCAATTGTCTCAGGAGTATTCATTTATAATTATAAGTTGACCGCATAAATTTGAGCCCGACCCACTACAAAAATGGTATGGATGTAAATTTCTATACCTGTTGCGGAGCCCATTTCACAATCCAGCACCTCTCCCCGACACAGCTCCAAAACTCATCTGGCAGCCATTCCAGCCATTCCGTACCGATGACCGATCCGGGCCGAACAACCCACAGAAATGGGTGCATGCTGTTGGCTAATCCCCACGCCACTTCGACAAAGCTGTTGGCATCAATCCCGATGCTGCTGCCAAAGCTGACATAGAGAACGGATTTTATCCCTTGTTTGTCGAGCCAAGAGATGGAGCTTGTGTCTTGTGGGAGTAAGCTGGTCGAGGCAGACGAATAGCTTTTGTAGAGCGGACCGATGGGGAAAGTAATTGGGACGGGAAACTTTTCCTTCAGTTGGGCGAAATGGGAGCCTTCGAGTTGTTGGAATGTGTTGAAGATGAGACCCGAAGATTTCTGCGTGTTCGTCGCCATGTTGGTGAGCATCTCATTAAGGACTTGTGGGTACGAAGTTTCCATGGTTGGGAGGTCTTTCACTTTGAGAGGGGGAAACTCATTAACTGGATCCTCTAGTTTAGAATCTGAAAAGGAAAAGCAAAAAGTTTATGTTGCAAGGGAAGCAGGGACGGACGAATTTAGAAGGAGGGCCATTGCCCCCTGAAACTTCAAAATTTATTTAGTTTTTGTTCTGGTTTTTTTTAATATTTTTTATTAGTTTCTTTATTTTTTCTAGTTTTTCTTCTATAAGATTCCAAGACACTGTGTTAGGCTGTAAGAAACCTCTGCACTTAAAAAAATAATAATTCGCCCTAATATGGAGAAAATTTAGGCCCCCCTCCCTTAATATTTTTTTTGCCCTCCTAAAATTTTTTTGGCTAGATGTGCCATCGTTCAGATTTTTGATCATAAGAAAACCATAAACAACCTAATCAAAGCAAGAAGAAAATCCAGGCGACACTGTGGGGATGGTTGCCAAGAACCACTCTTTTGACTATTCCATGGAGATTAGATGATCCAACTCCAACCAATTATATGTCTCAATGGATGTAGATAGGTTTTGTTATGAGGTATATGTGTAAAAAACACTATGTATTTTTCTTTTACGTGTTAATACAAAATTTGAATTACCCCCCTCACCCCCAAAAAAGCAAGAAGAAAATCCATAACCTACCCATGTTGATGTAGTATCCTTTTTCCACAAGAACCGGAATCGTAGCATTAACGAGCAACGCAGCAACGCTGCTGGTACATAGAACAACACATGGGACCTCCAACTTGTTGGCCACACCTTGTGCAAAGTACCACACAGCATCACTAATCACGCATGACACACGGCCATCCGGATGGTCTTCCGACACCAGCTCTTCCAGGCACCTGAGAAACGGCTCTTCGCAGCTGGTAATGAGATGCTTCATGCCAAGTGCAGCATCAGATATATCAGCATGCGACACGCCGTCACAGATACGGTGGAAAGTGAACTGAGGGTGATTCGATGGATTCGGAGAATTGAGTGCCGTGTGAATGATGGAGATGTTGAATCCTCTGGATTGCAGGATCTTGGCAAGCTGGAACATCGGATTGATGTGGCCTTGTAATGGAAATGGGAAGAGAATCAGACGACGACGTGGTTCGGAGTTTTGTGTGTTCATGGTGATTGATGGTTGATTTATTTTTCTGGTCCAGCTATGGTTTTATTGTTGTTAAATGCCATTTTATAGCATTCATTTGTAAGGACACCCCACCCCATCCCTTAGTTTGTATCTTGTTCCCCTGATTCAGAATCCTGGATTTGCCCCTGAACATATAGTCAAAGGCGGGCAAAGGGGACTTAGATTGTCCCCTAAGTTTTGAAATATTTAACTTTTTTTGCATCTACAACTCTTAGATGTACAGATATGCACATTGCTAACCATTCAACTAGCTCTTGTCAAAATCCTAAGATGTTCCACTTTGTACTACTGTATTTGACCGTTGACATGAAAATGGGAAAGCAGTAGTGACTGGTGACTTTACTTGGAAGGAGGGGAGGAATCACCCACTTTTTTCAGTATTAAATAATAATAATAATAATAATAATAATAATAAGAAGAATAAGAATAATAAGAATAATAAGAATAATAATAATCCAAATTTGGTTTAACCTACTCCATCTTTGATCCTTGCGTTCAGGTCACCCCACCCCATCCCTCAGTTTGTATCTTGTTCCCCAAATTCAGAATCCTAGCTTGGCCCCTGAACATATAGCTAATGCAGGGAAGGGGAACTTAGGGGGCCATAGTCCCTAGGTTTTGAAATATTTAACTTTATTTTACATCTACCACTCCTAGATGTACAGATATGCACATTGCTAACAATGCAACTAGCTCTTGTCAAAATCCTAAGATGGTCCACTCTATCGTAATTTATAGATGTAAAAGTGTTACATTTTGTATGTGGATAAATACAAGGAAAGATTTGACTAAATTAAAATCATAACTTAATCACATCATCGTAATTTGGGGGTGCTAAATCCCTGAAATCTTGAACTTGATCTTCTTCACTAACACTACCCGCTCCTTTGCCATGATCTCTGTTGGTATTCAAGCCTTTGAGCTCATTGGCTTCGTAGAAGGAGACACGGGCGACATCAAGCAGGGGCGCAATTTGGTCGAGGAAAGAGAGTTTGATGTAGCGGAGGTGATTGGGAGTTGGAGAGGAAGGCTTGATTACGGAGCGGGAGATCACTTCCACTTTTAACATTGACTCAGGCACTATAGTTTGAAACCCTCCTTTCAAATGAGTTATGGAATGCAAGTACTAATTTGTGCACGACATATTTTCGGTACAATACTGATATATATTACCGATTTGTTCACCCTTATATGTGGTTAACTCACCAATTTGTTTGTGACCCCAAAGTTATTGGATCATGTCCAAAGGCGAAGCTCCAAAGGACGATC
>JAOWBN010180164.1:0-17164 GCA_028565015.1 Pinguicula moranensis
AGGGCTTCAACCAAGAGCGGACAATATCATTCAAGTAATGTGGGGTCTAGAAATTCTATATGGTATCAGAGCAGGTTTACCGGTGTGGGCCCCCCAGTTGTGTGTGTGACGTGACACCCAAAAAAGGTGCACGCACAGAGGTGGCTCCCCCCGTAGTGTGACGTGACACCCAGAAGAGGTGCACGCACGGAGGTGGCTCCCCCCACAGTCAGTCGTGACACCTAGAAGAGGTGCACGCTCCGGAGGTGGGGCCCAAGAGTAGGGATTTGGTAGCCTTGGAATAAGCTCGCCCCAGATGTTGTCAAGTCCAACAGGGTATGCCCAGTTGGACTTGAGCGGGGAGTGTTGAAGTTATCCATCCCACACGGTTTAGAGAAGAGAAATGTAGAGGGTAGGGGTGTTCGTTCGGAATTCGGAATTTGGAAATGACAATTTCCATTCCGATCCGAAATTATTTTGGAAATGAAATCTGATTTCCGATCCAGTCCGTAATTTTTTTCTGAATTCGGAAATCGGAAATCGGTTCGGAAATTCGGAAATTCGGAAATCAGGATTTTTGAACAATAATAAAAAAAATTAAAAAAAATTGAAATTCAAAAATATTTCAAAAAACTATAAAAAAAAAAAATGTTTCGGAAATTTGGAAATATTTCGGAAATTCGGAAATCCACCCCTATTTCCGTTCTGATCCAAAATATAATTCGGAACTGAAATCATATTCTGATCCGAAATATAATTCGGAACTGAAATCATATTCCTATCCGATCCTATCCGAATTCGAAATTCAGAATTTCGGATTGAAATTTAGAATTCGGAATTTTCGAATTCCGATTTTCATATGCACACCCCTAGTAGAGGGTTTATATAGAAATACCAAATATTACTTCAATGAGGCCTTTTGGGGATATCAGCCCCAAGAACAAATCCGTGAGGGCTTCGGCCAAGAGCGGACAATATCATTCAAGTAATTTGGGGTCTAAAATTCTACAGAAAACAGTCTCACAAAACAAGACCAAAATTGATGTAAATCTAAACAAACAACCTGCCCCTCCTCCAAAAGGATATGTGAAATCCTCAAAGCAAGTTTACCGGACATTGTCAAGCGGTTTCGGGAAAAAATAATCTCGTATTACATCATTAATTTCTCTGATTCCTTGAACAAGATAGTCTCGTACTACAAACATTTTTCACACAATTTGGCCTAGCCCAAGATGTGCATCAGCTGAAAAAGAAGGATCGACTTGTAAGGAAATTCATATTTTTGCATTTCTCGCCTACGGAGAAAACTATGCAACTAGAAGGGTTCTAGATGGCCTCGTGATTGGTATTTATCAGGTAAAGGTGAACTTGATTAAATTTCAACAACAACAAATTCAGGGCAACACGGCGATGGTACGGTCACTAGTGCAAAAGAGCAAAGGGGTAACGGTGGCCTCTACTATAAGTAAAACAAGCTCTGCTCTTATAAAAATGAAATATTCTCCGCGTTTTGAGGAAACTCTTGTTAATTGCACGGATTAAACTTTCAGATTTGATGACAATTAAATACACGGATTTCCCCCCCTTTTTAATTTAGGGAAATAACTTCATATCAAAGAGGAGTTGTGTGTTTACAGTTAACAAAGACTGCTAACTTCTACCTTATTTATACTACCTATGAAAACAATGAAAAACGTAAGAATAATAAATGCGCGTTCATTAAGTACAAGGATTTGCTGCGACCATTGGATCACTTTGGATCGTTTGATTGTGAGCGACAGAGCTTTGTTTCATCATCTGCACTGCGTATAGCTTCCAAGTGAGTAGTGGTCGATACCCACCCACCCCTCTAGAGAAGCGTTCCAAAGTCTCATCTTAGATAGGAGGTAAGTGAAAGGGCCCATTGGAAGAGATTTGGTGAAGGCATCAGCACGTTGAAGACTGGACTGAACATGAGTCAGCATGATGAGTCCAGACTTGTATTGATCACGAACCGCATGGCAGTTGATCTCGATATGCTTGATGCGTTCATGAAAAACATGATTAGCTGTAATGTCAATGGCAGCTTTGCTATAACAGCAGAGAGGGACAGGAAGGGAGGAAGGGATCTTATTGTCTGATAGCATGTATGTAATCCATTGAACCTCATGCACTGAAGAAGCCATGGCGCGGTATTCAGTCTCTGCCAAGAAGCTGGAGATGGTGGCCTATTTTTTGGTTTTTAAAGAATTAAACATTGTCCAAGGAATATGCAGTAGCCGTGAGAGAATGGCGAGTGGTCTTGCAGTTCCCCCAGTCAGCATCAGAGTATGCTGTTAGCTGAAGAGGGAGGAAGCGAGATAAAATAGGCCTAGATTAGGATTGCCTGGCATATATTTGAGGACGTGAATAGCTATCGACCAGTGAGAGTCATGTGGAGAATGCACATATTGACTGAGTTGCTGGACAACAAAAGTGAAGTTTGGCTTGGTATAATTGAGATACAGTTAGCGACCAACAAGTCGCCTGAACTTCTCGGACTTGTGATACTGAGGAGTCATGTCATTGTCAGCATCGACAAACTTCAGCCCTGCTGGAAGAGGAGTGGGTGTTCAATTCAAGAAGCCTACGTCTTTCAATAGTTCATTAGTGTACTTTTTTTTACTGATGTAGATGCCAGCAGGGGAGCATGAAATATCCATACAAAAAAGTAGCATGTTTGACCTATGTCCTTGATGGTGAAAGCTACATGGAGATAAGTTTTTACTTTGGCAATTTCTGCAAGACTTGTACCAGTGATGTATGTAAGATCTCCGAAAGCTATACTACGTGTCATGATGCAAAATTCGTGCTGAAGCGTAAACATAAGTGTGTGTTAAGCATATATAACAAAAATTTCAGAGATCTTTTGACCAATGATCTTTGCTAATTTACTCAACTTGATGGTAGAAGGGAGAAGGAATTTGTTTACCTCTTGTAGAATCACTAATTCATGTAAGAAAGCTTTTTCCGTTTAGGTGTTCAAGTGTCCACCTTCTGGAATATAAGGATGTTCCAGTTCCCTGCCGTTTATCTTTTGCTCAACATGGTAAGTCGATCTATCTTTTGGTTTGAAAATCACCATGCAAGGTATGATTTCTTCCTTCTACAGTTTTGAGCTATTTTGTGTTTTTCCTCTTCGATTTTGGGATCTTATTTTTTCCTGATTCGTGCAATTTGTTGGCAGGTTCATTTGTGTATCTAGGTGAGTTTTCATCGGGCAACCACTCCTTCACCAATAGGATTTTTCAAATCTCAGTTGAAGGTCCAGATCAAGGGCCGACGGTGACTTTATGGTGGGCGGGGTGATGATTGGAGAGCCTTCTTTTGTGTATAACGTAGAGTCGTGGATGCATGTGGGTTCTCGGGAGGCTGATATTGCCTTTTATGGGAGCATTGCAAGTGTGAATCCCTGAGATAGATTGGGAGTTCCAATTGGCGCTGGAGGACGCTTGAGCTGAACATTCGTCTACTCTTGTACGCTTGTTAGAACTAGAGAAACGAATGGCTCACCACTGTGAGTGGATTGGAGCAATTCTGGCACAGGTTCAACAATCAGAGCATATTTCCTCCTCTTTGCTACAACAATTCAACCAGATGGGGTCTTTGTCTGTGGTGATGTCCTCGCAGTTGGAGTTGATGCAAAGTCTCACATCTTTATCTGGGTTGGCTAACCCTCGAGTCCATGGGGAAGCATATGTGCAACGCTTCCTTAGTTCTTCTTCTTTTTGCCGTGTCATGGCTCTTAGGGCACCTGAATCGGCTCTCACTTGTTCTCTCGACGAACTAATCCATGAGAGCTCTTGGTGATCAATGATTTCTCCCATCTGATTTAGTACGGCATTCAGAGGTTCTTCCACGCAGCTGATAGTCTTGTAGTTTACTCCCCGGGATGATTTTCCTCATTTTTTATATCCTGAGAGATTGCGGTAGTTTATAAATAAGTTTATTCTAATTCCTAGTAGGCAACTTGGTAGAATATTTTGTGGAAGTTCCATGTACGCTGAAATTTCCTTTCATAGTAATCTACTTGATTTGTCAATTTCTCATTTGATTGAACAAAATTGGTGGAGGATGTCTTTCGTTTCTTCCTTGTTTGTATTTTGTCAAACCTGGGTCACTTTTTTATATTGGGGAGTATTTCAGGTCTTTTTGCTCTTTGTGGAGCAGGAAGTACACTGGGAAAATTCCAGGATAGTCCCCTCAATCTTCAAAGTCCACTCTAGTTGGATTACTAGATTTTGCACCAGGGGGGCCATGTGTTTTAAACATGGTTTTTTGTCCAGAGAATTTCTCTTGGAGTCTTCTGGTTGAAACTTTAAGAGTAGCCATAGAGATTTTGTGGATCTCCAGAAGGTGGGTTCCTCGCAGCCTAGATTGTTGCAACAGAAAGGCAGAAGAGGTTGCAGCCGCTACATCTATTTGGGCATTTAATTGGGGATTTTGTTTTCTCATAACAATCTCTTTGCAAGTGTTGGACTCTTTGCGGCCGTGCGTAGTAATCCCCAAACTTCGTGTGGCTTTCTAATTTTGACATGCTTAGCTCAAAGCAGAGAAGTTGCGTTGTTTTTTTCTATTTCGATTTTTTTGTTATTAATTTTTATTTATTTATTTGTGTGTTACTTATTATGGTTTGTTTATTGCTATTTATTTTATTTTTTTATTTTTTTTATTTTATTTTTTTATTATTATTATTAGTTATGACAATTCAGTGTAAGAGCATGGATGTTTATGATGGTTTAGTGTAAAAGTGTAAAAGTGTAAACGTCGTAAATGACGATTTAGCGTAAGAGCGCAAACGTCATGGGAAATGGCTCCGTGTAAGAGCGTGAGCGTCGTAAGTAATGGCTCTGCGTAAGAGCGTGAGCATCATAGGTGATGGTTCAGCGTAAGTGTGCGAGCGTCATACGTGACGGCTCGGCGTAAAAACGTAAGCGTCATTTTTAGATATCACTGATTACTGAAAGAAAAATTTGTGAAGTGGTGTCCTTTTATTTAGGGAAATCAGCTCTGCAGACTCTTATCCTTCATGGATGCTCGTAGAATTTCTTGATGTTGTCCTGGTTCCACGTATAGGGAAGGGTAGTCCACGTTCGCATGCTAATCTGCAAGTCCCATTCTTGTATTTTCTGAGGAGCTTATAGGGTCCCTCCCAGGTAGGTTGTAGTTTATCCTAATTACTAGGGATCCTAACTTTTCTTAATACAAGATCACCTTCTTGAGTCTCATCTTTGTAATGTTTGAATTTGTTCCTTCCTCGGAAGAAATTCTGGTGCTTGGATAGGTGTGCTCGTGTCGCATCTCGTATTTCATCCATGTGTTCTAAGTCTGTCAATCCGATTCTCTGTATTCCCTTTGGGGGTGTAAGAGGTAATTGTAGTCTTCGAAAGCTATGTCGGCATTTGTGATGGCTTCGGATCTGAAGGTTAGAGCGAACGGGGTATTTCACATAGAGGTGATTACAGTGGTTTGGTACAACAATAATATGCCGGGCAATTTATCTGCCCAATTTCCTTTTTGATCTTTAAATTTTTTCTGTAGCCCCCGTTGGAGGATCATATTGAGTGCTTCAACTTTTCCCATTGGATTGTGGATGATACGCAGATGTAAACCTTTATTTAATCTGTAGAGTAGCCCACCAATGTGTTATTTTTGCTCCTTAAAATTATTGTTTGTTGTATGTGACGAGGACTCGTGGTGCTCATCAGCATATGATATTTTGCCATAAGAAGCGAATCACATGCCTTTCAATTATTTTCACCACGGTCTATGCTTTCTCCCACTTTGTGAAATATTAGGTTGTTGTTATGATGAAGTGTCTTTTTCTGGTAGCGAGTGGGAGCATCCCAATGATGTCAACCCACCAAGTGTTAAAAGGGCATACTACTGATATTCCGGTCATGGGCGCGGTTGGATGAGGCATCCAATTTCCATGTCTTTAGCATTTCTTACACTGTCGGACGTAGTTCCATGCATCCTGGAGCATGGTAGACCGATAGAAACCATGTAAGTGTAACTTCTAGACTAGGGCTTGTCCCCCAATGTGATTGGCTCCCTCGCCACTGTGCATTTCTTCTATTAGATGCTGGGTTTGTGGGCTCATGATACATCGAAGAAATGGCCCTTCAAAAATTCATTTGAGGGTAAATCGAGAGGCCCAGGTTCTTACCTATCGGGTTTCCGTGTAGTTTGTAGGTAATATACCTTCTTTCAGATACTTAATTAACGAGGTCATCCAATTGCTTTTGTCGAGTGTCAGGACAGTCTTGTTCTTGGGTAAGGTTGGCGGCTTGATGGTAGGCTCCTTTCGCACCAAAATTTGTATTGTCTATTCATCTTGGACTTCCAGGTGTGATACGAGATGGGATAGAATATCTGCACTGGTTCTTTGTGTGGGATATTCGTTGTAACTCAAGACTTTGAGTTAATTCTCAGTGTTTTTCCAAATATTGGTTTAATATGTTTTCACGAGGTTCGAATGTCTTCATGTATTTTTAATAGACCAACTAAGAGTCAGTGTATGTCGTCATGTGTTTGACTCTGTTCTGTACATCGATCTCGAGGCCCAGGATGAGAGATTTGTACTTGGCAATGTTGTTTGTAACAGGAAATCCAGAAGGACTACAATTTCTATTGTTTCACCATATTTATGGCGCAATACTATACCTGCGCCTCCATGCCGTGAGGTGGATGATCCATCAACATGAAATGTCCATAACGCTTTTGTTGTGGGGGCTCGAGTGGTTTCGGCGATGAAGTCAGCGAGCACCCAGGTTTTTGGTGAATCCTTGGATTTATAGATGATATCATATTCAATGAGTTCCATAGCCCATTTTACTAGTCTTCCAGATGTATTAAGCTTTGAGAGGACTTGCCTCATAGGTTGATTTGTGAGTACTATGAGGGAGTGTGATTGGAAACACGGGCAAAGTCGCTTTGCGGCCGTAACCAGAGCAAGTGTGAGCTTTTCAATCTCCATGCAGAGTTTTGTTCTCATAATAGATAGGTTTATGTGAGTTTTTTTATTCCTGTGTCAACACGGCGCTTATGGTTTCTTTTGTTACTGCAAGATAAACAAATAAGCTTTCTTGTGGCTGCGGAGTTACCAATATTTTGGGAGACTTTAGGTATTCCTTCAATTCATGGAACACCTGGTCATATTTTGGGATTCACTCAAAACTTTTCCCTTTTCAGATAGCTTTAAAGAATGGCAAACATTTGTCATCCAATTGTGAGATAATTCGGCAGAGGGATGCCATTTTTCCTGCAAGGGACTGGACTTTTGCTAAGGTTCGAGGAGGTGTCATGTTTTGCAAAGATGCAATCTTGTTGGGGTTTGCCTCGATCCCTTTTTTATATTCCATATAGCCAAGAAATCTCCTTCTTTTCACACCGAAGGTACACTTGGCAGGGTTTATCTTTAGTTGGTATCTTTGTAGAATGCTGAAAACTTCAGTTAGATGGGTTATGTGGTTCATCGCATTCCTGCTTTTTACAAGCATATCATCAACATATGCTTCCATGGTGTGTCCTATATGTGTTTGAAATAGCTTGTTAATCATCCGCTGGTACATTGCTCCGGCATTTTTGAGTCCGAAAGGCATCACTTTATAGCAGTATATGCCACTTTCTGTTACAAAAATCGTCTTGAGTCAATCTTATGGAGATAGGAATATCTAGTGATATTCCTGAAACACGTCCATCATGCTCAGCAACTCGCAATCGACAGTGGAATTAAGGATTTGGTTGATGGGAGGCAGGGGGTAGGAGTCCTTTACATAATATTTGTTCAGGCCCGTAAAATTGACGCACATTCTCCACTTTCCTCCTGGTTTGGGGACAGTGACCATGTTAAAGAGCCAATCTGAATATTGGAGCTTTTTCACATATCCTGCATCCAGGAGTTTTTGGACTTCGTCTTTGATGATGTTGTTCTTGTTAGGCCCAAAGTTTCGCTTCTTCTATTGTACAGGTTTCGTTCCTTGGGCGATGTTTAGACGATGGACTGCTATGCTAGGACTAATCTCTGGGAAATTGAATGAGCTCGATGTGAATATATCAACATGGTCTCGAAGACATTGGATTAGATCTTTTTCCAAGTTAGGTTCTAACTCTGTTCCAATACGGGCAACTAGTTTTGAATCACTGTCTTTTAACAGAATTTCCTTGTATCCTGGAGGGGTAATACGTTCAGGTTCTGTTATTTGGAATGTCCTCGGGATTTTTGTCTGATCAACAATGAATGTTGGGTTGTTCGTCGCTATCCATTTTCTGTTGGCAAACATCATGTAGCAAATGCTAGCGATACGGAGGTTGGCCCTTACTTGTCTGATCCCATGTTCTATTGGAAATTTCATCACCATGTGATATGTGTACACGATGGCTTTCAGTTGAAATAAACTTGGTTGCCCTAGTATGATGTTGTGGGAGAAAGGGGTCCCTATCACCAAATAAGTGGTGGGAATGGTTTTTTTTTTGTATCCCGCTTTCGAAGGTGGTAGATAACTCGATGGAGCTGGTGGGTCTGACTCCAAAACCTTGCAAGGGAGTGGTGATGGTTTTCCTGATAGCAGCAATATCTAATCCCATACGCTAAATAGCATCCAAGGAGAGGAGATTTGACGCGCTTCCTTAGTCCACGAAGACTCTATCTACAATATGTCTTCCATCCTCGGCAATAATCACCATGCGGATCTCTTGTTTGGAGATTCTTTTCGCTGAATTGGATGGGTAGTCCGGATGGATTTGTCTAAATGTGGGGTATTTGCTGGAATCTCCGTTGTTTCCTTTTCTGGGCCCGTTTGATTTCTTCTGCTGAATTTCCGTTGATCATTGAGATACAAAGTTTCTTCTCTTTCGGGTTACAATCTCTGTCCTCCTTAGTCCAGTCGTTGTGGTATCTAGGACTCTAGATTACTCATTCAATCAAGAAGACATCTCGTGCCAAGCGTTCCAGCTCATCTCTTAGTTGTCGGCAATCCATTGTACGATGTTATCGATCTTTATGGAATTGGAAAAAGTTAGGAGAATTTTTTTCTGTGGATTCCATACCTCATTTCGGCCAAGGCACTTAGAAGTCTCGTGTGCTGGATAGCTTTAAAGACTTCTGCTCGAGATATTTGAAATATATGATACTCTGAGTATCTCCTTTATCCAAAAGGTTCTTCTTCAATTTTTTGACAGGATGTTGCTTATCTTTTTGCTTCTCTTCGGGATACCATGATTTTTGGGACGTCCAGACCTCCATACGGTCTTTTTCATCGCATGAGGGTCGTGAAGGTCATTCCATTTCCTCCCATCAAGTATATTTTCCACAAAGGTCACTTAGCCCACCATGTGCAGTTGGGGACGCATCCATTAACTAGATAGCCAAATTGCCATGCTATAGCCCATGTATTAGCTCATTTATTCTTATGTTGAGGGGTAGTTCTGGAGTCTCCGTACAAGCTTGGTTAAACCGACCAACATAATCCCGGAGGGGCTCGCGTAACTTTTTCTGGTATTTTTTTCCGAATAAATGTACCGGTGCTCTACCCACGTGCTTTTGGGTAGCAAATGCCTGGGAGGATTGTGATATTAATTCCTCAAAATTCCATATTGATTTTGCGGGCAGTGCAAGGAACCAATTTTAAGCAGCTCCTGTTAGAGTCAATAAGGATCCTGCAGCCTCAGATATAGATCTCATCTCCATATAAACTGTAAAGGAGTTTAGGTTCCCTTGGGGATCCAAATCTCCAGAGTATTTTTAGGCAGTCTGTCCAGCGCGGCTAAAGGTAAAGTTACAATTTCCTGTTTGATTTTTTACAGAATGCCTTGCTCATCCTAATCGGCATCTATGGCGCTAGGCATGTGTGTATTGGCGGTGGGGGCTCTCGCGTTTTGAAGTACAAGATCATTTCCTTGACATGGCTCTGAAATTCGTTCATGAGACCAAATACTAAATTGGTTAGATCCATGTTGGTTATATTTTGCTGACTTCTTCACAGGAAAAGTATTTTCAATACATCAATTCTCTTATTTTTTTTCCTCTTTTTATCCCTCTCTTTTTCCTGCGTACGATTCTTCTCCTTTTATAGGAGTTGTGGTGTGTGTTGTGAAAGCATAAATTACAGACAACTCAAATAGCTACTTGGTGGCTCCTAGCGTCTTTCTCCCTCTAGCACACATTCTTGTGTGAATTTTTTGATTGGTTGTCTCTCTTTGCAAATGTGTTGGAGCAGGCGAGTGGGCCAATTTCTTGGGCTTAAATTATCCCTTGCAACTAATTTGTGTAGGTTGCCCTTCAATCCATATCAACATTCTCCGATCTGACGAGTGTATTCCCGTAATTTTATAGCAGAGTCCATCATTGATACCAGAGGTGTATATGTTTCAGCTTTCTTTGCCGCTAATGATCAACAATGGCGAGATTCCAAATGGATATGATGCTGGAGACTGTGGTTCCCGCCCTCCAGAAATGCCTGTCGTGACTGAATCTGCAGTCTAGTGGGCCTGATTTAAAATAGCATCTCCAATCATTGGCGGAACTGTTCATGGGCGGGCCCAGGCTTTAGCCCGGGTCAGTTTTGGGCCCATGAACAGTTCCGAGTAGGCCAAGAGTGGACAGATATTAATGGGCAATAAATCGGACATTTAAACTAAATGAGATTGTTGTATTGGGCCGAGACCTAAAATAGGTTTCCTCGATTCGGGAAATGATTGAACGGAACGGAATGAATGATGATGATTGATGCATCAGCTTCAAATTCGATTCCAAAAGAAACACAGTGGATTGAGCCAAATTTTCTGTTGATTTGATCTGCAATTTGGAAACTTAGTCACGGAACGGAGTAGGGAGGAGGAATCGGAAAAGATGCCGAAGAAGATGGGAGTGAACAGCAAAGCGGAAGTGGATAGGGCTCGGAAAACCTAGTCGTATGCTTTATTTGGTTTACTAGCTATTATAAGGTCCTGGGAATTTGTTTGATCGATCAAAGGTTGGCTTTTAACCTCATCGGATTTTTATGGCTGTAGGCTTTTGAAGAAGCTGAGCTTCCAATATTGAAGGAAGAGAAACCTGGTCTCACACACACCCAATACAAGGAAATGATTTGAAAACAGTGGAAGAAATCTCCTGACAATCCCCTTAATCAGGCGAAAAACCTTTCATATTCTGTATTTTGGTCATGGAATCTTAATGGTGTGATTGTGATGATAGGTAAAGTAGAGGATATCTTCATGGAGAACATAGAGATTTTTTATTAGTGACAAATCACTTAATCTTCGGAAACCCTATCATATTGAATTGCCTAATGCAAAATATTGAGGTTCTTTGCTGATGTCTAATTAGGCACGTCTGAGTCTATCATGCATGAACACGTGTTAAATATTGGCGCGGTGTTCAATACAAGGACAAAACGATTGTTTTGGGCCGTCCGACACTTTTTCGTGCACTATCATTTTTCCTCTAATTTTAGTCATTGACGATTTGCTATTATCTAATCAATCCGCTTCGAACAAAGCACCAGGCACTGAAGCTATTACCGATAGACAGAACTTCGGCGGCTCCTCCTCCGGCCTTAGTCATTTCCATTGCCGACAAGATACCGGCTGCAATCGCAACAACTTTCCCATCAGATTTGACCACCGCTTCCTGTTCAATGATATTCCTCTTGGCTAGAAACGATTTTTCTTTCATTAGAGCTGGCCAATCCTCCCCCAAGGTCTTGGTGGTGCATCTCTGCCTCAGCCAATTTTTCCCGAGAGTCCCCATTGATGCAATCTGCGATTGCAGCAAAAATGCTTTCTCTGTTTTAGAAACAGAGTAGGACAAGAACTCTCTTTTATTTTCCTCAGGAAGAACAACAGACAAGAATTTTCATAATTCTTAATAAAACAAGAATTTCAATTTCAATTCAAATCTCTGTTGCTTACAAACCAACTGATTACTTATAGGAGTAAAATCAGTGTGCAACCAACGACCATAATGGCGCATGCAACAACCATCAAGCAAACTTTTTGAAAATAGCCAAAAATGGGAAAATAAAGATAGGGGCGCCTTAGGGAGAACGCATGAGACTTGCTGGAAGTTGAAATATGTGCTTCCCCATTAATGCTCGAGGGTGCGTTACATCACCCATCCAGCAGAGGTATTGAGAGGCCCGTTCTCTTCCATCATGTGAATACTCAATTTCTCCTCCTCCGTCTCGATCTCCAAAGTTAGAGATATTTCATTCCTGGAGCTTGTTAATGTGAGAATTGTAAAATCGTATGAAATTGAGAGAAGATTGCAAAGGAATGGTATGATCTTCAATGATCAATACGGTGTACATGTGTAAGTATATATAGATTAGTTTACATGTTATGGTAGGAGTAGAATTACAAGGAAAATCACAATCTTTACGAACTGATTCAACCTAATCTACAGCCAAGATTTGCTCCGTAAATGTCTCGCTAACATCCTCCCGCAAGCGAATAACCAGTGAAGAGGAGACAGACTGGACCACTGTGTCAGACGCATCATGTAGGGGATATGGCGTGGAAGGTGTCAGAGATACTGGTGCAGCGTAAGGTGTTGAAGACTCGGGAAGTGGGACAAGGTCAGACTCAGATGTACCTAGAGAGTTAGACGGACAAACAGTTAAAGGAATGAAAAGCGTAGAAAGATGAACAGGGGTACCTGAGTCGGGGACATCCACTGATGGAGAGCCAGCAACAGGTGGACGCACCGAGGAAGATGGATACACAGTTTCATCAAATATAGTATGTTGAGATAGATATGTTGACTTAGACACGGGATCATAGCACTTGTAACCTGAATGCTGAAAACTATACCCTAAGAATATACATTTAGAACTACGAAACATAAGTTTATGCACGTAGCAATGGATAACATGCACATCCAAATGTCCAAAATTTAGTATAATTAGTCTTTGAACCAAACAACTTTTCATACGGACTAGAGTTTTGAAGAACTGGGATAGGCGACCTATTAATGATAAAGATAGCAGTGGAACAAGCTTCAACCCAGTAAGGTGTAGGTAAATTAGATTGAGCAAGTAGGGTAAGACTCATTTCAACAATATTCCTATGTTTTCTTTCTGCAAGACCATTCTACGGAGGAGTATGATGACACAAGATTCTATGAAAAATCCCATGTTTATTAAGAAATTCCTTAAATTGATTAGAGCAAAATTCCCTACCCCCATCTGATTGAAGCATTTTCATCGTGTGAGAGAATTGATTTTCTACTAAGGCTCGAAACGTAATAAATGTTGCAAACACATCAGACTTAGATTTGAGTGGACATAACCAGGTAAACCTAGTAAAATCATCAATAAAGATAACATAATACCGTAAACCTTTATTCGAAAATACCAAAGTTGACCAAACATTTGAATGTATAAGCTATAAAGGATTAACAGTAACACGACTCGATGACATAAACGACAATTGCGTGCTCTTACCAAGTTGGCTAGGTTCACATACAGAGACTGGATCCAGTGTACCTGAATATGGTAACTGAGACTGATTAATAATTTAGCGAACAGTATTAGACAAAGAATGACCAAAACGAGAATGTCAAATGAAAATTGAAGGTCGAGTACCAACACACCCAACTAAAGCATGTTTAATTTGCTGAAAGCTAGTGCCAATCCGGATTGGGTACATCCCCCCTTCACTGAGTCCCTCCAGTAGTGTCGTTACTATTTTGTTGTCCTTGATAAAATAGTCACGATTAGCAAAATAAAATAACACTTATTATCAACACAAAACCAGTAGGCAAATAATAGATTTGCGAAAGCATTTTGACAATGAGAACACGGGACAATGCTAAAGGACGAGTGGGTGAGGGAACAGTGAGAGAGAGCCAATGTTCAGAATTTTCAAACCTATACCATTACCTACAGCCACCGAATCGGATCCAAAATAGTGTTGATTGGCCCCACTATCTACAAACCACACACTATCATCAATATCCAGATTAACTTGGACAGCCATAGCAGCTAAACGTCCCTGATAGGAAAAATTCATCCGTTGGTAACAATCAAGAGCTGTATGATAATAACTATCACAAATCTGGCATTTGACAGCAGTGTTGGACCCATCAGGTTGGGCCTGAAAAATTATTGATTGGCGCTGAAAATTAGCTCGAATGTGGCCCAGAGATGTTGTTCAACCCAGGCCCTTGTGAATAAGTTTGACTGACAGAAGATGGACCTGAATAATTGTTTCCAGCAGATTGTGGCCCACTCATGGGATTTCCTTAAACGTGGCAACCAACTGAGTTTTGGCCAACTGAGGGATGCCCACTCATGGGATTTCTTTCGCGACCTCGACCAGATTTCTGCGGCACAAGAAATTGCTGTTGTTGCTGCATTCTATTCGGTGGCCGGCCATTACCGTAGAAGGCGACCAGTTCAGCCACCGCAAGAGGGAGTTTAGCAGCATAAGATAAGTGAGATTTCTCAATTTTTCCAGCTCCAAGGGTTTCTCATCTTGGAAAAAATTAACATTGGCGATAAAGAGATCAAATTGTGAATGCAATCCATCGGCGATGTAAGAGATGAAATCGTCATCAGTAACATCAGATCCTATTGCGCGCAGTTCAGCAACAATTCGTTTAGCAACATCAAGATAATCACTACACGATTGATTCCCTTGCAAAAGGGTATGAAGGCGACGACGAAGATCAAATTTTTCAGTTTTATTCAAGCCTACGTATTTTCCTGATAAAAAATGCCGGACTAATGATGATGATCTGAGATGAAACACCAAATGAAGCACATGGTCGATTAATATAGAATTGATCCAGCTAAAAGAATATTGATCCTTCTTGTACCAGATAACATAATCTGGAGTTTGCTTCTGTTGTGGTTGAGGTTCTTGGTCAAACGCAACAACAACATTAGAAAGAAACTGATGTGAATTTTTGCTCGCGGGATGTAAATGTGGAGTCGGTACTTATTCTTGTATCAAGAGAAACACATGAATTGAGTAAATTTAAAAATTAACAAAAAATAAAAGGATAGATTGTGCAACCCAACTAAAACTTATACGAAATAGAAGGCTGGAAGAGAACAGAGATTCCCTCGTACCAATAGTGTAGCAATGTACCTCTTACTTGTTTCCACGCCAGGCGAGCCATTTTACCATTTAGTAACTTCCAAGGCCGCAAGGAGCGTAGGCATAACTTTCCAACTGTCCAGGTCATTTATAAGTCGAGATTAATCCTTTATGGATGACAATTTTATCAACACTTCTCCACCCTCAAGGCAGACCACCGAGCTATTTTCATACCCATCCTCATGTAATGCAGAGGCCAGAGTTGAGAGATCTAGTACCGGCGCCGGGATTCAATCAGACAACCCCATAACCACATAGAAGTCGATGGGTCTGGCTTGAACTTGATCGAGCTTAGAGACAAGAAAACGTGCGCGTGTCAAAAAAAGGCATGTTTTTTTAAACGTGCATGCCTAGCACGACACGCATAAAAAAAATACCGGGCCAGGCCAACCCCCGTGCAAATGGATCACGCATTTTTGCACGTTTGCACGTTTTCTATTTCTTTATTCTTTAATAAAAATAATAGTGTAATTTAAATGAAATTTTTTTTAAAAAAATTCAAGTGCGGACCAATCCGCACTGCACGCCAACCCGCACGGCATGCACAATTTGCGGGCTGAATTTTTTAGCCCGGCACGCGTACGTTTTGTAAAATGGGCAGGTATTACATACGCGTTTCTTGAAAAAAAATTGGCCCGCACGCACGCACGTTTTAATGAGGCTGTTTAGGCAAGTTTGCACTTTTTTTGTGTGTGCCGTGCCTAGCCCATTTGCACATACACGATTGCCTATCTCTAATCGAGCTTGCACCTTTTATGAAAGATTCCACATCAATGTGACTATATTGATTGGCTTTATAGGCTCACATTGAGATTGAGTATCTTCTTCATTGTTCTTCCCCCAGGGTCTTGCAACGCTCACTTTCAATTGGTACGATCCCACCTAATTGCACTTTAATTTTTCCAGCAGCAACGAACTAGCTGAGCTCTTGGTAAATTGTACAAAGCCAAAGCGTGAACCCGAGCTAACTTTCATAGGAAGATGCACGTCACTAACTTTGCCATATCTGGAGAATACTTGCCACATTTCCTCCTTGTGCCAAGACGGCGAAAAGATGGTGAAATGGGAAGAGAAAGAGTTCATATGCAGTTTAGTAATAAAAGCCGACAATTCCTTCACATTGGAGCCCTGGAGCTCGCCCTGACGTATACCACCATTCTTTGATTGAGTCCTTCGACTTCTCACCACCATTCAATCTCAATAACTCGCGTCGCTTAATACATTACTATCTGAGCTCTGGTCCTCAACTCGTACCATCGCCTCTGGGCATTCAGTTTCAACGGTTGTAGCCTGTAGGAGCCATTGACTTTTAGGTTATTTAGATTAGAGAGAAGGGAGAGCTTTGTTTTTTTATATTCGTCTTCTCCAATTAATTTCTAAAATTACATTCCGATTGAAAATTGCAGGTCGCCAGATTATGTTCTCAACTAACGAAACCGATGTTTATCCATTTGGTGTTAATATTATAACTTGTTTAAATTTTTCAACTCCATCCAATTAAAACCGTACAACTTACAACCGATCGTGATTTGCACTTGTTTAACCCATTTGGTGTTAATATTGGTTGCATTTAGTATTCGCAGTCGGAGAACCTTTAATTCCCGCAGTTGCCTCGAGCCCCCAGCTGGTCGCAGACAAAACTGCTAAAAACTTAGAGAGATGGACTTCTCAAGATGGCGAGCGGCCTCCAATAGCAAAGAAATCACTCCATTCTTTCTTAAAGTGCTAATGTAAATCTTAGATAGTTAGACTGGAATCGGAGATAATATTAGCACTAAGGCGTGGACACTAAATGCAGCGGAAGCATAATTCTTAGGCAGGGGACTGTAAATAAGATTGTAAGTTGTTGAAGGAAGATGATGAGAAGTGGCAAAGTCTTCAATGACTTTGCCGTATGCTATTGAATTTCTTTTATAGACAATGAAAGAATACAAGTTGTATTTTACAAGCTAGATGTGTTAGGTTTGACTAATTGAATTCAGATATTCTTCTTCGGATCTTGTCCATGAATTGGAGTGAACACATCCCTGAAATCTTGGGTTTCTCCTTTATCATTAACAGG
>JAOWBN010180174.1:0-15420 GCA_028565015.1 Pinguicula moranensis
CTTAAAAGTTAAATTTGTATACTTTATAAACTTATACAAACATGAAATATATATAAAATTATATAACTTGTACAACATTTTAAGTTTTATAAGTTAAAAAAATTTATAAGTTGAAAGTAATAAAAAATTTTAAATTTTATATAAGTTTATAATTTTTAAACCTTAAACCCTAAATCCTAAACCCTAAACTCTAAATTTTAAACCCTAAACCTAAACCTAAACCCTAAAAAAAAATTGCCACTTTTTCGGCGATTTCCGGCGGAAAAACCGCCTGAAAGTGGCAGAATTTTTATTATTATTTATTTTCCGGCTTTTTTCACCGGAAAACCGCCGGTCAAACCGTCGGGCGGCGGTTTGACCGGTTAAAATCATATTTTTTTGGAAAAATATTTCGGCCGGTTCCGGCCGGTTGAAACCTCTGAAAACCGGCGGTTTTAATATTTTTGATTTTTTTTTATTCAAACCTCCGATTTTTGAAACCTCCAGTTTTAGCTGGTTCGAAAACCGACGGTTAACCGATTTCTGGTTGAAAATGCCCATGTCTAGTCCAAAGAAGTAATAAAAGCCCCATGGCTAGGTAATATGTGAGAAGAAGATATGTGATGTACAATATCATGTGAGAATTCATGCTGATCAGGTGGAATGCCTGCATTAACATCGGTGGTTCAGCTCACCAGTAAGGGGAAGAAGAAGAAGAAAGAATAATGTCAGTAGAAGTATGAAAAAGAATAATATCACCCGTGGATGCTGAGTGATCTGTAGTGGATGGTGCATATATCTCCAGAGTCGGGGCTAGTCGAGTATCGGGATATGGGACAGACAACACATCTCCTCTCCTGCAGTACTCGTGGCGCAGCTCCGAAGTATTAATGTCACTCAGAGTCATCTCTTCACCACCTGTGTCTCGAATTGGGCAAGGACATGGAATCGCTCCTAAAGTCACTGTATGTAGCTCACCTCTCATGCCACTTTCGTCCTTTCGCCATACACTCTCATTCATTGTCTGTGGCTTACCTCTCATTTTCCCCCTCTCGTTATGTACTCACACTCAGTGTCAGTGACTCTCCTCTCATGTCATTCTCCCCTCTCGCTGACCAATAACGTGGGTCCTAGAATGGTGAAGGTTCCCCCGAGTGAAATAAAGCTCAAATTCTCGAAATGTAACATCCATACTCATAAATGGTCGGTGCTCGACCGAACTCCAATAAACATACCCCTTCTAGGTAGATGAGTACCACAAACACATACTTCACAGATCTTGAATCCAACTTATCGCTCCCGGACGATTATTTTTTACAAAGTATACACAACCGAATATCCATAACTCCAAAACATCTCCTCTAGTGCCAGTCATTACCTGGAATGGAGACTTCCACTCCAGTACTCAGAAGGGTACTCAATTTATTAAATAGGCTGCTGTCATAACTGCTCGCCCCCACAAGTATTTGGGGACATTAATAGATATCACCATGCTCCTCGCAACCTCAAGAAGGTGACAATTCTTTCTTTTTGCAACCCCATTCTGCTATGGTGTGATGTGGTTTGATGTCTAATCCCGTGAAATACATATAATCCCCAAATGATTTATTCGTGTATTTTGTGCCATTATCAGATCTCATAACTTTTACAACTGTACCAAACGGAGTCTGAACCACCTTGTGAAAGTCTTTAAAACAAGCAAAGACTTCACTTTTATTTTTCATCAGGTATAACCAAATAACCCGAGAGCAACAATCAATAAAAGTCATGAAATATCGATATCTAGTAACAGCTAGAGTCGGACAAGGCGCCAAAACATCAGAATGTACGGTATCAAACACTCGAGAACTCCTATGTCCAGAGCTAACATAGGAGCTTTCGGTATACTTACCTGGCTCATAGACCAATATATCAGTACAGATTTACGCAAAAGATTGAGGGTACAAGCGGCTCATAAGGAAAAATGAGGGATGACCTAAGCATTTATGGTTCAACAACAAATCTGTCACGATCCTCTTCTCCCTCTCAGATCCCTCGGCCATCAATGAAAGGGATGAGGCCATGCCCTTTCTATCCAGGTACCACAGTCCATCATGCCACGTGCCAGTCCCAAGAACCTAGCCAAACCCCTTCTCCTGAAAGATCATCTGTGGAATGTCAAAGATAAACACGATAGTTGAGTTGAAGAATAATAGTACTAATGGAGAGAAGGTTTTTTTTATAAGCCAAAATTTCATTAAAGGAAAATTAAAATATTTATAGAAAAAGGTTTCATCAGAAGAGCACAGATCGCTCTTGAGAACGACCAAAATATATACACAAAAAAGAAAATATATCAGTGATATCTGAACTCCTCCGCTGAGCAGGTTTCCCAAATCTATTATTTTGTTGCTTGTCAAGGAGTACACCAGTGACTTTAGATATGAGAAGCAGGTGTCTTTACTGTCATCTTATCAGGCCATCGCCCGTATCTATTATTTTATTGCTTGCCAAGGTTCATGACTGTCATCTTATCGTCCTATGGACGGTGCACAGCTCGCCTATGACTTTTAGAGTACGGAGATGGGTTGGTACACAACTCTGCCTACATGCCTGAAAGCTTACAGAGATTGAGAGTGATGTAATCTCCTACTTGTGCTTTAACAGATAGTGCAATCCGGATGCGAGTCTCTATGAGCAAATTTGTTGATGGTGGTAGTGCTTATGATGTTTTCTAGTCTACCAGAGTGACTGGCGTTGTCCCTGGAGATGGGGAACTCCATTTTCAGAACCTTGGTAATGTTCAAATCTCGAGAAGAAATGTCCTGCTGAAGACGGAAATCTCCCTGTAGGCTCTAGGAAATTGTTTCCGTATGCATGAAGACAACACCTTGACTCGGCTGCCTTCCCTGATGTCTCCCCTGAACAAAAACATTCTCCAGATTTTCTTCATTTTACCTGTCTATCAATGTTAGCAATGCACTACAATTATGAAAACATCCTCCACGGTTAGGATCAATCTCTGAAACCACCACCAGTGTGTGTATAACTAGGAAACAGCATCAATAACATCAACAGCATCAACACAATAACAGAATCTGCACTTTTCAAAAAGTAATAACTATAACTAGCTCTAGATACATATGCATGCAGAAAATCCACTCTTGAATTTGAAAAGACTATCCAATAGTTAAGTATACTGCCTAGATAAGCAGACAACATGTGTATACAACTAGGAAATAGCATCAATAACATCAACAGCATCAACACAATAACAGAATCTGCACTTTTCAAAAAATAACTAGCTCTAGATACATATGCATGCAGAAAATCTACTCGTGAATTTGAAAAGATTGTCTAGTAGTTAAATATACTGCCTAGATAAGCAGACATCATTGATGAGAGAACTCAGCAAGCATTATGGACCAGCACATGGAAAAATTGTAAAAAACCTCAGCAAGATTAAGATACCTGATGCTGCACAGACTAATATACTATTATTCAAACAGTTAAAGTTTTTGTCTGCAGCTAAAAGGATAGACATGCAGTTGGATTTAAAATCCAATCTCTGGAGGAGTAAGGCATTTTCTTGTAGGCCGAGATCCAATGCCATGAAGTCCTCATGATGTTGGACACTATGCTGAAATAGTTGGTGTCTTTGGCTTGAATTTTTTTTTATTCCTAGCTTTCCCCAAAAGCCACACCATGGTTGTCCAGATTGCTTTCCATGCAACTGAGTTGGCCCTATTTGGTTAGCTTAAGGTGAATTCTGTTAAGGATGGGACACATGCATCTGGAAGTTGATGAAGTTCTGTTGATGATAATAATAACCAAGCTAATAGTGAAGACCAGATCTGTAAGATCACAGGACAACTTCTAAAAATGTGCTCCACTGAATCTTGTCCTGCAGAGCAAAGAGGGCAGGTTGATACTTGATCTGGCGGTAAGATATGTCGCTGCCTTAGAGCCTCATTTGTTGCCAGAGAGTTCTGGGCTAACTTCCACGAGAAGATGAGGACCTTGTTTGGTGCCAGAGTTTGCCAAACCGAATGTAACAGAGCGCTCTCCTGAGCATTAAAGAGGGACATAGCAGAATCCAGTATCCTTGCATAGGCATCCTTGACTGTATATTTTCCATCCATTTCAGAACTGAAGGAGTATTTATCCTCACCATTGGTAAGATGAACATCCTGCAGCAGAAGCAAAAGATTGGATAACTCATGTTGTTCAGAAATTCTAAGAGGCCTTCGCCAATACCATTGCCAAGAATTTGAGTTCCTCAATTTGTGATCAGAGAGTAAGGCATTTTGGTTAACCGTAGTTCTGAAAAGTCTTGGAAAGAAATGAGCTATTGAGTTTTCAAGGAGCCAATGGTCCTTCCAAAATTTGATGGCAGTACCAGAGCCAATTTTCATGCAGATGGGGGAACTAAACCAATTAGAACTAAGTGTTTGCTGAATGTTGTTCCACCAAGAAGAGGCATAAGCTCTTCCCCTTCTTCTACCAAACAAATTCGGGGGTAACATAGGATTGAAAAGTTCTCTCCATTTTCCCACTTATAGGCAACCTTTTGAACCATATTTTGATCTCAAAATATTAGCTACTAGGTTTGTACCTCCTAAAAGCAAATGCCCCCCACTTACCTAACAGGGCCTCATTGAAAGCTGTTAAATTTCTAATTCCCAAGCCCCCAATGGATACTGGTGCAGTCAATTTTTTCCAGGAAACCCAATGAACTTTCTTGTGATCCCTACTCCCATTTCAGAAGAAGGACCTCATAATTTTGTTTAACTTGAGATTGAAAGAATCTGGGGCCTTCATGAAGGAAAAGAAGTGAGATGGCAGAGCGCTCAGCACCGAGTTCATAAGTATTAGTTTCCCCCCTACGATATATATCTATGATCCCAGGACTTTAGTGCTTTATTGAATTTTTGTATGACAGGATTCCAGGTGGAGAGTCTAGCAGGGTTTGCACCTATAGGGAGCCCTAAATATTTGAAAGGAAAGGAACCTGTTTTGCACCCCAGATAAGCACCCATGTCCTCTAAGAGAGACTGTTCCATGTTGGTACCGAGAAGGCAACTCTTTGAGTAATTGATTTTCAATCCAGAGGTTATCTCGAAGTTGAGTAGGATAAATTTCAGTGATTGTAAATTTTTCCAACTTGCAGCCTCCATGATTAGTGTGTCATCCGCAAACTATAAGTGTGAAAGCTTGACTTTGTCCCTGCCAATTTCAATTCCTGTGAATAGATTAAGCTGGATAACCGTATTGATCATCAATGAAAGCCCCTCTGCAGCCACAAGGTAGAGTAAAGGACAGATAGGGTCCCCTTGGCGAAGCCCTCTTTGAGGAAAAAATTCTGAAGTTGGACTACCATTTATTAGGATGGAAGATGATGAAGATTCCAACAGTTCCTTTATCCACCAAATCCAGCTTTGAGGGAAATTCATTTGAAACATGACATCCAGCAGGTATCGCCAATTAACAGAGTGAAAGGCCTTTTCAAAATCTACTTTGGAGATCAAGGCCTGCTTTTTAAGTTTCCTCAATTCATCCACTACCTCGTTAGCTATAAGGACACCATCCAGGAGCTTTCTACCTTTGATAAAAAGCCATCTGATTAGGAGTTATGATCTCCTCCATCACTGGACACAGCCTCAATTCAAGGACTTTAGAAATGATTTTTGGGATGGCTCCAATTAATGTGATAGGTCTAAATTCTTGAACATAAAGAGGAGTATCTGTTTTTGCTAACAGAAATATTGGCAAGTCTACAGTTCCTGTAAAGTTCCAATAATAATTGCAGTATATCAGACTTGAATAAGTGAAGAAATTGTTTGAGAATTTTGAAGTTTAAATCATCCGATCCTGGACTTTTTGTCACTTCCACATTGTTGGATTGCAGACATAATTTCAGCCTCTGTGAACGGCTGGACAAGGTGCTCTCTGGACAGATTTGATAACATCCGAAATCTGAGGTTGTGTAGCTTAGGCATATTCCAATTATCCTCTGAGAATCTTTCTGAAACTACAAGAACAATTTCTTGTAGATCTATGGTGACAACAAGTCACTTCCTTCAATTAGACCCTAAAAGAGCCTAAGCAACCACTTCGGAAGTCGGGAAACAAGAGGTTTCGCCGGAAAACCCTTGAGAGGAACAAGAGAAGTCGGGAGAGAATTTATGTAGTGAGAGAAACTGATTCGTCCAAAGTGTGTCGATCGAGGCTGGAAAAGCTTTTATATTCTTCCATCTTTCAATCCTGTCCGTCGATTACGATTAATCGAACGGTCCACGTTTCTCCTTGATAAGTCCCAATTCTGACTGTCGGATTTGTTCTTCTTTGAACGGTTGAGATCATTTCTCACATATCGATTCAATGTAAGCCGATAGCATTTAATATCAACGGTTCATATCACATATAAATGTGTTTGTTGAAATCGCATGCAGACCGTTAGATTAACAATTATCAAATGCTAGAAATGACTAGATCAAAGTACACGGATTCGGATTGCATGTATTTTGGCCACACGATTAACAGCCACATCAACGATCTCGATTAAAAGCTTCATTAAAGGTATTTTACAATAACAAATCCAGTTTGGTAATTTCACAACTTTTAACAATATTATTAATTAATACATATTTTTTCCAACACTACCTAGCCAAGATGGCAAACACGCAGTTAGGGAGGCCTGAAAGACAATCCCAGAACATCACCTACAATCATTTGTAGAGGACGAAATCAACAAGCTACAATAGGTGTCGAGTCCACTCGTTCCTAGAAAAATTTCCATCTTCTTTTGGAAGCTTTTCCAGCAGCGATTACCTATCAAAAGCAACTTGCAACATATACACATTTTGAGTTTCGAACACCCCATCGAGTGCACATTTTGTAAAGAGGCAAATGAGTAGTAGAGTCACCTCTTCCAACAATGTATCTTCAGTCAAAAACTCTTGGAGGAGGTGTTGAAATGGTTGAACATACCATCTACACAAACAGCAGCCCCAACCTACGTGCAGTTTCTAGAGTGGAAATGGGATTCAACGGAAGCTATGGAAACTGATATGGGCAGCTACGGCGTGGCAAATATGGGGAGTGCAAAACCAAATCCACTTCAACAACACGGAAATAGGTCCAGAACATGTTTTCAGAAGAATTCGAATGACGGTTTGGTATTGGATTAAATTCAATATCAAACGTAATTCAAATATTTGCATTTTCTTTTTGTAATAAAATTTTGCTTAAACTAATTTCACAATCCAACAAGATAATTTTGAGCATGATTTGAAACTATTCAATACTTCTGTAACTTTCTTTTTAGTTTCTGTAACTTTAATTTTTCCCTTTTTTTTTGGGCATTGAATACAATAAAAAATTATATACAAATTTTCTAAAATCAAAGTGGTTGGCCGCACCACTGGATCCGGGTTAGCGCATCAAAGTTAGGTGTTGGCCAAGGGCCATATCCCCATGCGCCGCGGTTAACCTAATATTGGTCAGGTTGTCCCTCTCTATGAATTCCTTTTTGACATTTTTGTCAAACAAATAAACTCTTATGCTTTATCATTGATTTGGCCTGAAATATTTTCTACGTTACTTTAGTCAACTACCATTTTGGAAAAGTAAACTTATTCTCTTTTTTTAGTCGTTTTGATATTTTAATAAAAATGTATTATTTATTCATTTGAACTAGGAACATAAAAAGGTAAGGGTGGTTAACTAACAATGGTGGTGGAAATTCGTCACGGCCACTGTTACCACTGTCGCCGGTGGTGAACGGTGGCAGTAGCTGGTTCAAATCCGCCATATGAAAACAGTAAGGTGGCGAGTGGTGGTGGCGAACATTGAGAATTTTGACATTTCTTCTCTGTCGTCATCGTTGTGGTAAAACAGAATTGAGCCTTTGCCAATTCTTCAAAATTGTTTTTTTTTCAGAATTGAAACTTTTTCTTCTTCTTCTTCAATCTTCATTATTCGAGAATACATCTTTATTCTTTTAATTTCTTTCCTTTACAATTATGACAGAAAACTGAAATTGAGAATTAGAGAATTAGGCTTTCCCAATTGCTAGATTAGGGTTTGTTCAATCTGAACCAGCCAATTAGGAAATTAGGGACAAATTGTGCTCGAATTGTCCAAAATTATGATGTGAAGTTCTTCATCTATGAGACAGCATCTAAGTATGGCCTAGAAATCTCCATGTGAAAACTGGAGGGCGGGTTCACATTCTACGAAGCGGAGTCTATGGATAGTGGACTAGTTAGACCCTTAGACATCATAAAGCTGGCCACACTCGATGACTTTCTGCTTTCTTTAATCATGCTCCCCCCTCCTTTACTTATCTACAGGTTGTAAACAGGAGCATCCACTAAGTTCCAGACATCAGAGAACCTATACAACTCACCTGTATTTGGCAATAACAACGGACAGTTCCCTCCGCCTCCGCCCTTTTATTGTTCTCTTATTCAAGATTAATGTCTCTTTAATTCGTGAAGGTACAGGTAGGATGCAAACCTTCTTGTGGTGGAAACTAACCAAATACTTTCAAGAATATCTACTCATATGGACTGGCAGACTGAGTACTACATTATCATCCTATATTCATGAGAATGTTGTGAAAGCATTATCAGTTTGCATATGTGAGATTCTGCGACAGACTTAGAACATCAATAAGGAAAAAAGTAGAGCACAGGTGGTTGTTAAAAAATCACTAGACTATGATGCTATAAGATTAATAGGCAGAGTTTGGTTATCTACTTCAGTAAAGACACCTATAGCCTCTAGCAGCCTGCATAGTTGAAAGCTAGCAGATTAATGTTACACTACCCATAAATCTTTGCTTATGGAAGTGTTGAAACAATCTCTAGGCCGCGACACTATAAGGTACACACGCCGAGTTGGGTTTTAGCAAGGTAAAGTGACGATCTTCAATAGAAATTCCGATCTTATTACCAGCTTATGCAGAGTATTCAAATTCACATGAAAAATTGGATTCGACGACGAAACATTCCCAGGAGGGAGGGGATGATGTGAATGTTAGAGTTCCAATACGAATTTTGATTCTTGCATGATTTAAAGTATTTGAAACTTGCAATGTGAATTACAGCAAAACGCAATTTAATGGTTTCTTCCAATCAGAGGACCAAACGTGGTTGGATCGGTCTGAAAATTTTACTGCCAAATAAGATCGAATTTGAACAGTCCGGTTGTGAGGTATGAATTTTGGAAAAGACTGCTTTCGTTCATTCACAATTTGCTATTTGCAGTATTGTGCAGTCTTGGTCTTATAGGAGATCGGATGTCTCAACGTGTTCTGATCGAACTGAAATTTTACCCAGTGACATATGACTTCTCAAGACATATGCTGGCAAAAGGAGATAAAATTCTAACGGTCCGATAATGAGTTATTATTTTTGGAACATACTATTTTCAATTTGGAAGTTGGCACACGAGTTATTAAGACCAGATCGAGCATATGGGGGTGTTGCCCGTGTGGGAGGTCACGGCCCCTGCTAGAAGATGCCAAGATAGATCTTTATTTTTCTTATTATGTATTTTAATTAAATTAGTCCATTAGTTTGTTAGAATTTCAAATTTTTATGTAATTAGGTAATTTCATACTTTTTAGGAACTAAGTTAGGATGGGCTAAAAAAAAAAGTCTAGAGATTAGAATCCTAGGCCCATTAAAATTGTAACATATTTAAAGGCAAATTTCACTATTTTGAATAAAAGATTTTTTACGTTAATTTCATTATGAGCTTTGAGAGAGATCTCTTTGTTTATTGAATTCATATTCTAAAGAGAATTAGGTTGCATGCATCTTAGGGTCATTTAAAGGTTGATTCTTTGATACTCGTATTTATCATTGGGTAGATCCTCAGGCAAGCATTTGATTGAACCTCTGATTTACATTCGTTTCTAGCGTAGTAGTTGGCTAGGGGTTGATGTTCCATGTTTGATTGGGTTTCTACGGCATAATACGTTTCTTCCATCTCCGTTCTTTTCCGTCCTTCTATTTCGTGTAACTTTTTGTTGGGTTGCACAATTTATCCTTATATTTTTATTAATTTCGAATTTTGTTCAATTAGTGTGTTTATGTTGATACAAGAATAAGTTCCCGACTCCACGTTTATCTTCCGTTAAAAAAAAAAAATTCACATCAAACTGTTTCTGGAGTAGCTCCTCCTCAAGGAAAAAACTCTGTTTAACCTCTTGGAAAAAGATAGCTTGCCCTATGGCTAAAGGTGTCTTAGGAGCTCGTTGACTTTCATCTTTCAATTCAGCTAGGATTGAGAAATGGGGTATGCAATTGCTCAATGGTGTTCCCTCCTTAATATCCTCAATTATGTGCTCAAAGTATGGAGGGGGATCCTCATTTTCCTTAGCTGAATGCAGAGCTCTCTGCCCTACAATTAGCAGCTATGTTTCCTCTGTTGTGGGAAGACCAAGAGGGCGTGGCTACTCTTTTGATTGGTGGATCATGCTCCAAGAAGTCTTGAATTGTAGCTGGTTCAAAGAGAACATTTCCCTGCAGCTTGGTAACGGTAATTGTATAAAGTTTTGGACAAACAAGTGGCTGAATAACTCCCATCTTGTAGCGGTTTTACCGAGGCTATTCAGAAAGAAGTTGTGCAAGGATGTTAGTGTATCAGATGAAGGTTGTTGTGAGAATGGTACTTGGTCTTGGCGATGGAGGTGGAGGAGGCCATTGTTGGACTCTGAAAAGACAGATCTGTAGCAGCTATGTATGGAACTGCAGGTTATATCCCCTCACTATTTAAACAATGACAAGTACATGTTCAGGCCTACTAAGGACAGAGCTTATACAGTCAGAGATTCATACAGCTCTACACTCTCAGGTATGCAACACATCTTTCTGATCCTCACTTATCACTCACAAGGCACATATGGCAGAGCCTAGCTCCCAAAAAGGCTTGCATATTTGCTCGGAATTTGATACAAAATGCAATGCCTACCAAAAGAGTTTTGCAGAGAAAGAATATAATAGTTGCTGACCTGGAAATTAACTGCCCTCTATGCCACACTGCAGATGAGTCTATCCCTCATCTCTTTTCAGTGTGCTCTATATCTGCCAAGTTGTGGGAGGATATTGCATCTTGGCTGTCCTTTCCAGCAGTGTCCTCTGCCAATGGAACCACAGTCATTCCTTCATTGCTCTCTCACATGGACACTGCACCTCAGGGGGTTAACCTGACCGCTTGGGCTTCTGTTTGGTTAGCCACTGTGTCGTCTATCTGGAAGGAAAGGAATATATCCCACTTCTCCTCCGAAACAACTCACACTTCTATTTTACTTTATGGGTTCAAAGGGACTCATGGTTGTGGGTGCGGGCTAGGAAAAATCCAAAAGTATTCCCTTATAGTATGGTTGATTGGCTATCAAACCCCCTAGCTTGTCTATACTTTTAATATAAACATATAATCATTCAAAAATTATATAAATGAGAAAGAAATAGGGTAAAACAATACAATTAAAAAGGATTCAAGATAATTCAGAGGCAGTAGTAGCAAGTAAATAGGATAGTTGTACTAGACTACTAGAGTACAAATCGAGTGCATGCAAGAATCTTTTAATTCCTATTACAAAACTCAATGCGATGAGTGTTTTAAGGGCAAGTTTTCAATTTGATTATTGGCATATTTTTTAAGGGTAAAAAAGGATATATATATATATATATTGCGGAAATAGCAGAATTTTCGCTAAAAAAATGGCCATAAACCGGTAGCGTTACCGCGATGTTAGCAAAATCGAAAAACCTATCTGCTACCATTACCGTTACCGCTATTACTGTCATTAACGGTAATGGTAACGGAATTCCGCAAATTTTGCTTTCCATTATCCATCCCTACTGACAACCCCCATAAAACGTACTGCCCGTCTTCCTCGTCACATAGGTCCAAGCCATTTTTTAAAATTCGGCTAGAATTTGGCTAGATCTGACTTTTTTCTGCCACGCTTTTCAGACTTTTTTGGCAATTTGAGTTTAGAGGTCCGGATAGTATGGCGTGAGAAAGATTGAAGTATACTTTTTTTTTTTTTTATCTATATCTAGAATTCGATGGCCAGGCAACCTACTATAAATGGGCTCCACGGGTTGAGAGGGCCATAAAGAATAAGAAATTATGAGATTTTCTGAAAGAAAAGGAGTGTAGTGATACTACAAACACTTTTAATTGGAAGGCCACACAGGTCACTTTGTATGTGGTTACTGAATTCAATGACTCCTGAGATCTCCTCCTCAGTGGAGGATATCAAGGTTGTCCGGGATATGTGGATACGATTAAAGGAAGATTATTTCTTGCATGGAGAATCAATTGAGAAAGTTTAAGATCTGATTACAAATAGATGGCAAGACACAGAGAAGTAGACCTATGTAGGAGTATACTATTTGTCAGCGACGACTATGTGCATCTTTGGAACACTTTCAGCCCTTAGAAGGTTGTTCTACCAACTACCCTGGTCGAAAGGTTTGGGAGGAAGAGAAGATAATGAAATTTTTGAAAGATGTGGACACAATCTATCATACATGGCGATCGATCTTTCTGGGTCAGCAGACTATTCCCCTTTGAGTGAAGCCATTGCTGCAATATTATAGGAAGAGACCCAACTCCAACTAAACGAGATTGCACCCACTGTATGATCGAGGGATAAAGCTTTAGTGATTGTTGGTTGCCCACTGACTGAAACTCGCAGTTGTTATAAGTGTGAGAAGGCTTGTCCAAAGTTGAGGGGAGATTGAGACTTTGGATGGAGGGGACGTGCTAGATGCGATCGTGGTCGTGGAGGTCAGAGAGGTTGAGCCAGAGATGGAGGACGTGGTGGCTATCGTACCCACCTAACTGTAAATACTAAGGAATATGATCTCGGAAGAGCAGGAGACTATCCACCTACCGTACCAGATGTGTTTGGTAATATTGCTCATGTCGTTCTACACTCAGTTGTGCAAGGTACTTATGATTCCTTGGCACTTACATCCCTTCCCATTGCTGGCTCCTCATATTGGATTTGTGACTCTGGGGCATCCATACACGTGACAGACTCTTATATGGAATTCAACACCTATACTTTCTAGAAGTCCTATCTAGTGTTAAGACTGTTGATGGCATTGATCGACCAGTGGTTGGAAAGGGTACAGTGCGATGCACTGACTCTCTGATGCTATCAAAAGTTTTGCATGCCCATTCCTTCCCATATAACTTTCTCTCTATCAGTGCGATTGTTCTTAACTTAAATTGTCGTATTATTTTCGATATTCCACAGGTGATCTTCCAGGAGAAGGGGTTCAACCAGGTTCTTGAGACTGGGAGATGGCGTGATGGACTGTGCTACCTAGATAGAAAGGGTGTGGACTCTGCTCTTTTATCAATGACAGAGAAATATGAAAGTGAGAAGAATATCATGGCAGACCTGTTGCTTCACCATAAATGCTTTGGTCACTCATCTTTTATGATTCATTTGTATCCTCTTTTCTTTGCGAAGATTAATAAGGACACATTAGTATGTGATGCACGTGAACTTGGTATATATACGAGAAGCTCTTATATTAGCTTTGGTCATAGGCGTTCTCAGTTTTTTAATCTAATACATTTTGATCTTGCCGTATTTTGAAAGTCAATAGATTTCGTTATTTCGTTATTTTTATTGATTGTTCCTCCCAAATTACTTGGTTATATTTGATGAAAAATAAAAATGAGGTATTTGTCTGCTCTAAGGATTTTCATAGGGAGATTCAGACTCAGTTTGGTGTAGTTGTGAAAGCTCTGAGGTCTGACAATGGCATGGTATACACGAATCTATCATTTGCACATTATCAATCGTCACATGGGATTAGACATAAGACTACATATCCCTACACACCACAGCATAATAGAGTGGCATAGAGGAAAAATTGTCACCTTCTTAACGTTGCGAGTAGCATGATAATATCCATGAATGTCCCAAAATATTTATGTCGATGAGCAGTTATAACAATAGCTTATTTGATAAATTGAATACCATCCTGAGTACCTAAGTGGAAATCTCCATTATAGGTACTAACTGGCACCAGAGGAGATGTGTTGGAGCGGCGACATTTGGTTGTGTATGATATGTGAAGGATAATCGACCTGGAGTCGGTAAGTTGGATTCATGAGCGGTTATGTGTGTCTTTGTGGGATACTCGATTGGTCAAAAGGGTTGTATTTGCTAGAGTCCGGTCAAGCAATTACCGTTTATGAGTATGGATGTTACATTTAAAGAGTTTGAGCCTTAGTTCACACAAGGGAAAATCTCACCATTCAGGGATTCGCCTTACTATGGGGGATAGGGGATAGGGGTAGTGTATGGCATGACAGGGAGAGTTACATATGAGGTGAGTCACAGAAAGTTACTGTAGGGGCAATTCCTTGCCCTTACACTGCTCAAGAAATAGATGGTGGTGAGGAGATGAGTCTGAGTGATATTGATACTCCGAGATTGCGTTACAGGTATCACAGGAGATGAGATGATACTTAGATATGAGCATTAGTCCCATGTCCTGATGCTCGGTTGACTCTAACTCCGGAGACACCTGCACTATCCATTACAAATCACTCTTCACCCACAAGTGACATTATTCCCTTACACCCTTCTCCCTTACCGTTAAGGTGAACTGCCCGTGTCAATGCGATGGTTCCACCTGAGAAATATGGATTTCTACATGATATTGCTCATCACATATCTTACTCTCATATATCACCTAGCGATGGGGCATTTATTGCTTCTTTGGATAGTTTCCTTGTGCCTAAATGTTACCAGATTGCAAAAGAGGATCTAAAATGGAGAGTTGCTGCGGTAGAAGAGTTGGAAGCCCTTGTGAAGAATGAAACCTGAGAACTTGTGTCACCGCCACCTGAGAGGAAGACTGTTTGGTGCAAGTGGGTGTTTACTTTAAAGTAGAACCCAAAAGGAGCAGTGTAGCAATACAAGACCCGACTAGTGGCAAAGGGTTGCAAGCAGACTGATGACATTGATTATGATAAAACTTTTGCACGAGTCGCCAATATGAATACGATTAGGACCCTGGTCTCCATAGTTGCTAACTAAGGATGGAATTTGTATCAGCTCGATGTGAAGAATGTAATCCTCCATGATGATCTGCTCGAGGAGGTGTATATGGATATCCCTCCCGACTTTGGCACTGCTCAAATTGTTGGAAAGGTTTGTAGCATCAAGAAATCCTTATATGGTCTGAAGCAAGCCCCAATAGCATGGTTCCATAGATTCAGGAAGGCTATGGTTGGCATGGGATATCATTAGACCAATTCTGATCATACTGTCTTTCTAAGGCACATAAGAGATCATACCACGATGCTGACAGTCTATGTGGTGTTGAGTGACCTAAAGCACCAATCAGTGCGCTTGTTAGTTTAATGTATACTGAATGATGAAAATTATTTTTGTTCCTTGGGTTTTGT
>JAOWBN010180184.1:0-17160 GCA_028565015.1 Pinguicula moranensis
TCCAGCCAAACCTGCAAAAGAAGGCAGCTGGTGGATCAGTCCACTCTTGAGCTCAAAAGTTGTTCCATCAGGTGGATCAGGGTATTGCACGGCTGTCTCCTGTTGATTATAGTCAGGAGCAGTCAATTCCTTCAAGGTTTGTTGGTTAGGATGCGCCATTTCAGCTTCAGCAGCAGCAACAGCTTCTTCAACTTCAAAGGTGCAGTCTGCTGCACTTGTTGTGGCTTGCTTTTTTTGTGCTTTTGCTAGTCTTCTTCTCCTGTGCAGCAACGTTTCTGGCTCACTATCAAAGGTAGGATTATCAGTAGGTGGCTGGTTGTGCATAAGACAGCCAGCCACAACAAGAAAAATCAATAAAACAGTTAATTATCAACAAAAATTCAAAACTGGCAGCACATGACACATTTGCCTTTCCCCGGCAATGGTGCCAATTTGATGGCTGGTTTCTCCCGTGTCGTGCCTGGAAAAATGCCTCAAAGGATCCTGAGCTATACTACACAATATAAGGGGTAGCAATTGGAGAGATTAGGGTCGAATCCACAACGAAAGTTAGTGAAATTTGCACTGCTCTGGCCTTGATTCTTATTGCTGTTAAAACTCAAAACTGATGGGGGGTGATCAATAAAATACTGAAACTATAACTAATAAACTAAGGATGAAATCTAGATGAAATATGAAGGAAGGAACACACTTATGCTGACCTTAAATCCATGAGATCATGCCATAAAACAACTTGGATCATAGGTGCACTTATCTGTTTTTTAATGGCACTTAATGTGTGGTTTTTAAAACACAACTTCTCTTCTCTCTGTCTTAACTCCTTAACCTGGTAATTAACACATCACCCCTTAATCATAGCCATATCAAGATCAATGAAACCTCATTAAGTGTGTGAATCTAAAAGCTCTAACCGAAACTCATTCCTCTACACATATAATTTTTAGTTGCTTCTTCAAAGAAATAGACTAACCATCATATTTGATTGAAGAAGTTTCTATCTTATAAGGCTTAGATTAACTAACCATCCCTCTAAGTCCCAACTAGCTGATGGTTCGGTTTTTATCAGTTTAGATGGCCAATCTAAAACAACAAAAACAAAAACATGCACAAGTATTTCTACAAACTGAAAATAAATATCATTGTGTTGTTTTTCTGAACTTACACCTCACCAACTTGTTTAGGAAATCTAAGGACATCAGATCAGCAGAAGATTTAGAGGTCTAGCCGAGCATAACTGGTAACAACAACAAATTTTCAGCAAACAACATCATGGAACAAAATCTGCTCCTCCTTGGTGCAGAAATTTTGCACTTCTTGTTTGTGATTTTTCTGAAGAACAAGTATACGGTTTTTCTCCTCCTAGCTCGACCTCTACCCCTCCTCTATCACCTCTCTCTCCTATATATCAAAACTGGTCAAAACAGATGAAGAAAATACATATAACTAATCCCTTGAAGGTAGGGATTACTTTGGCAATGGATAAGGAAATTTTTCAATCTGTTTTGACTGAGTTTTTTCTTCAGATTTCTCATAAACGTGGCACATATATCTCTGTCCGTAAGTTGTACAGCAGCAAGTGCAAGTAAACTCCTCAAGACTTCTAGAGAAAATCGTGATCTTCAACCAAAACACCGAAATTGCCAAAACTATTTTTTCTGTGCTGCAGGCTGGTTGAGTTGATCACTTCCCAATTTTTTTCTGATCTTATAGTCTGATGAAATTCATGTATCAAAGCTTCAGTGTGTACCAGAGCTGCATTTGAACATTTGGCTTCAAGTAGATCATGCTAAATCACTCTGATGTGCTTGTGGGAGTCCATAGAAAACGCTTCAGAATCAACTTGGCTCTACTGCTCTTTTTCTGTTTTTCTGCAAACTTATTTTCTGTTGCTGCTGTTTTTTCAGCTTCTGATCGTGATAAACTGGGCTCAGATCATCTACCTTGAGTGATAATGTCCCTGAGTTTGTGTCCTTGATTATTAAATTCAGCAAGAGCAAGATATCTCTTGATCTTTGAAGCATGAGCAAGTGATTTCCATCTTCTTTGTTCTTCTTGTTGTTGCATCTTGTTCTTCTTGAAGCTTTATATCGACCATGGCAGCCTTGATTAGGTGGTAATGCAGCCTTTTTAGCTAAATTCCCTGAACCATACAAGGGTGCAACAATCCTATCTAAAACATTATATAATAAAGAGATAAATGCAACAATTCATGTATCATTAGCATGATTCAAAAGTACTCTATCACGCCACTTGACTCGAAGAAAAATGATAAGCCGAAGATGGTTTAAAACCAAAAGAGAATACAATTGTTTCAATACGTAAAAATGTAAAACAATTCATAAACCAACTTGTGTCAATACAAAGGATGTCAAGGCCTTTATATAGGCATAGCTAATCCTAGAATTTGAATAAAATTCGTGCAAAATTAATAAGGAAATTTTAAATTAACTAGGAAACTAATTAATGATAGAAATTGGACAAAAAATATGTCCTAGGCTAAGAAGGAAGGAATGCCACGTGTTTTGTGGCTTCCTTAGGAGTCTTGGTCTTGTAAGGAAGCTTTTTTAATGGACAAAGGAGTGTTGGTTGTCAAGGGAACATCTTTCCTTACGTAAGGAGACAAAATCCCTAAATTGTAGGAACTTTTCTTTTATCCAATTTTCTCTTTCCTCCTTCTCTTTCTTCCACGTTTTTAGCTATTTATCCATGATGGATTGGGCCTTGGACTTTCCCTCCTGGGCTAGACATTGAACCTTTATGGGCCGGGTCTTCTCTATTGGGCCGTGGGGCCCATTTGACAATTTTGGTCCATGGGGTCGGAAAATTTCAAATGTCATATTTTTAGCCCTCATTTCCTTGAGCTTTCCATTCATGCCCTCCTTGAATTTCTTAGCCTTAATCCTTGTGTTAGGCCCATCGGACATAATTAGTGGATCATATTGTTTGGCGGACTTTGTAGTCTACTCAAGTTCATTTTCACCTTCAATGGACATCATGGGGTCGTCCTCTCCATCCTTGGGGTCGTGACCCTCTTGTTTGGGCTTGGGTGCAACTTGGATTGCATCATCTACCGCCATCATTTCCTAAACATGTACACCTTGATATCCACCCACCCTACCCCGACATGGGCATTAAAATCACCACCTATGAAGACCTTTTACTCTCTAGGAATGCTACTTACTGCGGTATCTAACTTTTCCCAAAAATTATGCTTATCCCTCTCACCTAGGCCCCCTTGAGGTACGTACCCGCAAACAACATTCGTCACCTCCGACCCCACCACTATCTTTAACGTCATAAATTTATCGTCGCACCTCATCACCTCTATTACACAACCCTTGAATTTCTCTGACATCATAATTCTCACCCCATTCCTCCCGCTAACCATTAAGAATACCATAGTTTGTACCCAATTACTTCTCTTGCTATCTTCCCCTTCCATTTTGTCTCCTGCAGACAAACCACATCCACTCTTCTTTTTCGTAAGATATCTGCCAACTTCAAAGACTGCGCTGTCAAGGTTCCCACATTCCAAGTGTTGAAGTGTAAACCTATGTTTATATGCCCATCCTACCCCATCCCCTCGTCACCTAAACCCTAAAACCAGGTTACTATAATTAGTACTCGAGCTATATTCACTACAAAATACACCACTGCCCACAATCCTTCAAAGAATATAAGAAAAATAATACAAGAGAAATAGTAATAATACAAGCAAGTGAAGAAACAAAAAAAAATAAAAGACCACTGCACAATCTAAACAAATTCTAAACCCAATTAACTCGAGTGACCCCCTACAACACAAAAATCAGAATACACAATCACCAGATTAGTATGATTAAAAAGTTATGCAAAATTACATAAACTGAAAGATAAACACTATGCAATAAATACAGATATAAAGAGCAACAACTTACAAATATATACAGGAACAACAAGATATCACAACAAGAATGAACCGAAGAAGTAAACGAACAGAGATTCTCAATTCACACCAAAAATAGCAAGAACACAGTGATTTCAGTATATATATATATATATATGTGTGTGTGTGTGTGTGTGTGTGTATGTGTGCACGCGCGCATATGTGTGTGTGAATAATGCAATGGAATTCTAATTTAAATTTGGTATAGAACATTCTCATCGGGCCCTTATGGATCTGGCTGAAATTTTGGCCATACCCATTGATTGAGTGGCAGATTTGCCGATTTCCTGTAACAGCAAGATGATGACTATATGGTGTTCAATATTCTTGGCTGGTGGAGGAGGAAATTACGAGATTTTTATGGCGGTAGAGGTTCTAGGATATCCAATTTTAGTCATTTCCATATAGCAAACATTTAGTCAGTGTACATTTTAAGCGACCACCGTTCCATCTTAAGCCCCTGGATATTGGGATATCAAACATGCCTGCAGGATTGGGTAGCATAGAGCTCAAAAACATCCGTCCATTGAAGATGATCCATTCGAAATACATGAAAATACGACATCGGCGCGCACATCAAGCCCAATCGATTAAGGGTGATCAAACAGGTAATTAACATAAAAAAAAAACTAGACTCTAGAGAACTACGTGTGCTTTGATTCATTTATGTATACATACATAAATGATACGTAGACCATTTGATTATAAATATCAAGCCATTCTTTTTTATTTTTTATTTTTTATTTTAATTATATTGTAAATATAAATTAATTTAAATTATAAGTGTAAATATTAATGTAAATTTATTTGTATTATAAATGTAAATGTAACTTCATTTTATATTGTAAATGTAAATTTTTTAATATTATAATTTATAAACTTATACATATAATACACTTATATATAATATTTATATGTTAATATGTTTATAATTTGCATTTAAGTTTATATTATATGTTTATAATTTATATCAATTTGGGAAGCGGAGTAGGTACTACGCTCGTTTGGCTTAATAATTCCTACACTACAATCCGATGGTTGGGAACTCCGAGAAGTTTTTCATCTTTTGGGGCTAATATATATTTATGTGTATATATATATATGTAATTTTGAATATTTAAAATTAAATTAAATTAATATAAAAAAATATATATTGTAGGAGAGAGAGAAAAACTCTCTCTCCTAGCCACTTTGGGTCTGCCGCAAGTGGGCGCCGATGGCCTAAGTCTTAGAGGAATCGGTGCCAGGTGGCATTCTTCTCTTGATGGAGATGCGAATACTGCTACTGCTACATCCTTTGAATAAGTGGGGAAGTGGAAAATTGAGATTTGAGACCGTACATTACGAAGACCATTTGACGGACGAGATGATGGAGATCCTAGCCACTCGATGCATGGAGGATCCAACGGTAGAAATGGACTCGTTATCAAGTCTTGAATCCACTAACCAAGTTCAACCCACTCAAGCTCAAGCAAACAAGTGAAGTCCAACTGACAGAAGTTACTCGATAAACTATTTTTCTGTTAGGTTAATTGTTATTTCATTTATTTTAAGCATTGTATAAAAAGAAGAAGAAACAATCAAACCGCATATTGGAAGTTGCCAAAAAAAGGTCTGAAATTTCTATTCTTTCCCTTTTCTTGTTTCTCCCCAGTTCACCTCAATCTATCACCATCTTTCTCTCCAAATCACCTCAATCTGTCTTCATCTTCAACCTAAATTGAAGTACAAATTTTGAATCTCTTTCACTTCAAACATGGCATTCTTAACGCTTTACAACCTCTAGGTTATTGACAGCATTGCATTTATGTTATCTCTTTCGCAGGCTATCAATTTTGTGATGGGCGTTTGGTGTGATCAGCTTTATAAGAATTATATTTTCAAAATAAGATAAAATAAAAATAGAGAGATAAAAGTGATGAGGGCCGTGGGACCAAATTCCTTAATTCTGAGATTATTTCTCAAATTCTTCATAATCTAGCAAAGAATTTTCAGTACATCAATTCGCCCCATTTACTTCTTTTCATGGGTATTTATAAGCCTAAGGTAGTAGGACACTTGGCATCATATATGCCCTTGTCTTGTTTTTAATGTTGACAGGTAATGCCCAATGCTCGAGTATATTTGGACAAATCACCACTTTCGAACGGATGTGGTGTCATGCATGGATTTTTCCTCATATGCACGATGCACACCATTATTTTAATGTTAGGCTAATTGGTGGATTGGACTATACTAATGCTCAAGCTCTAACTAATATGCGCCTATGGAAAAGCAAATATGAATGGAAGATGAGCACCAAAACCTTGGAGCAAATCAGATTGGTTTGTTCAGTTCGAATTTTGGATTGGTTGCGCTTTCGAATTGCAGAAGATGTGATCAAATTTGCTATCATTCAGCCCTTATAAAAAAAAATAACCAAAAAAACAACTAAACTAAACAATGTAAAAAAAGAACCTGCCCAGTGGAGACTGGAGTGGAGATCTTGTCCTTGTCCCACACCGGATGCGGATAAATGAGGAGACGAGGCACTTTATATAAAATGGCCTTGTTTAATTATTTCTCTCTAGCCTTTCCTGTCGGGGTGAAGAAACGGCTCGCTAATGATCGTATAGAGATGGCGGGTTGGGCCGACACCAACGTCACGAACACAACATATATGACGATTGAGTCCTTTCGGTAGGCTTGCTCGTCAATTTTTGGAAGCCCTCAACTTTTGAATTGAGGGCTACCACCCCCAATCATTAATTATAAACTACTTGAATAATTTTTATTTGATACATCAATTTACAAAGACTGTTCTCGATCAAATCAAAATAAAGAAATCTTCAAATTGAGTCGGTCTTCAAATATTCAAATTAGAAAATCAATTCAGTCAAGTCTTCAAATATATTTTTATAAACAAAATCTCAACTTGCGCTTCAAACAAAATCTCAACCTATGGTGTCAGGATGCAAGATTGCCATCGTTTTATTTTTTAAAACTTACTTTCCTTTTATTCCATCTCGATTTTGCTTCGACATTTCTTCTTAACGTATCTTCAACATTTCAACTCCCGCTGTTGAGGTAAGACAAAATTCGGCAATTGCCAATTAGTGATTTTGTGTTATTGTATTGATTTTTGAAATGGGGATTAGATTAGGGTTTTAAAATTGGGGTTTTTTTTATGTTTTCTTCATCTTACTTAATTTTTCAATCTTCATTTCCTTCTCACTCTTCTTTCCTTAATTTTTTAATCTTCCTTTCATTCTTATTCTTCATTCTTTCCTTTCTTAAATCATAGTTCGGATAGAAAGTTTTATTCTTAATCTTCCTTTCCTTCTCAAACTTAAAATCCCTAAATCCCTAAATCCTAAATCTTAAACCCTTGTGAATCTTCTTAACTTCTTAATTTTTTAATCTTCCTTTCCTTCTTCAAGCTTCATTCTTATTCTTCACTCTTTCCTTTCTTAAATCATAGTTCGGATAGAAAGTTTCATTTTCAATCTTCCTTTCCTTCTCAAACTTAAAAACCCTAAATCCTAAATTCTAAACCTTAAGGTCACTCCGACTGAGGATGGTCATTTCCTTAGTCAGCTGAAGTATGCTCGTGATCTCCTTGCCCATGATCAGCTCCTTGATTGCAAGCCCGTTAGCATGTCTCTGGTTGTCTCTCAGTATGTCTCCTCAGACGGTGCTTCTTTTGCTGATCTTACTTTGTATCGCTCCTTTGTCGGTACTCTTGAGCACCTCACTATCACTCATTCGAAATTGTTGCATGATGTTAACTCCGTCAATTAGTTGAATACATTCCCCAATGGATCTTCATCTCCGGGTTATGAAACGCATTCTTCATAATGTCAAGTGTACCTCATGCTTTGCCCTCTCAAGGACCTATATTGTATTTATTCAAGGCAACAAAGGCTTTAGCTTAGAATAGTCGTAGGATTCTGAATATACACATATACACGCTTTGTACAATTTTTGAATCAATGAATAATAAATTTTCTTCAAGTCTTCAGTCATCTTGCATCTTGAGTCATCTCCTTCATAACTCAACTTCAAACAAGCTCAAAGCTTTTCACAAACAGTTTGAAGCCATGAGAGGCGAGTAAAATAGGATAATCGGGTGCGACAACTCCTGAGTATAATGAAGATGAATATTTGGAAAAATAGAGGACCATTTGCATGACTTGGTGTTGTGCTTCGAAGATGAATACAATGGTTTATTAATTTCTTTTTCTAGAATTAGAAATGCATGAGTAGTTGGATTGTCCTATTTGATGTATAAATCTAATTATACCTGATCTAATAATGAACAAATACGATAACGAATCATACATTTAATGCAAAAGAGTATAGAATCATAATGTTTCTGGTGATTATATCACGAACCAGAAGTTTATCAAAGTCTCTTTATAATACACGTACTTAGATCTTCGCCTTCACAGATGATAAGGCAGCAATTCGAGAGAATATATATATATTTCTAAGTGTCAACACACGAGATTAAGAATGATGTCATGTAAATAGGCGTACTGAACACCCTATTTATAGAAAGGTTTTAGGGTTTAGTAATTAAAGTATTGTTACATAATTGACCCTAAATCTATTTAGGTAGTAGAATCGTACTCTAATTACAATTCTTAATATTAGGTAATCAACAAATAATTTCCTTAATTAATTCTTAATATTAGGTAATCAACAAATAATTACCGTTATCAAAAGGTGACGAAAGAGCCTTCTGACTGCTGGCCAATGAGCAGGCCCCGGGTTGCTTTGGTAATGGTTCACCAATCCAACCGTGAAGTAGATGTCCAGCCTTGTATATGACATTGCGTACATCAAACTCCCAATAGCATTTGCATATGGAACATTGCTCATTCTTTCTTTTCTTTATCTATTTTGGGTATTCATTGAGGCTTAGTGCCAGACCCTTATCAATATGGGTGTCAACGAGTTTAGAGTAATACATCCTGAATCGTTCTAAGATTTTGTTTATATATGTTTGCTGGGACAAACCCAAAATTCTTTTAGAACAATTTCTGCATATTCCCATGTCTATGACATACCTACCTCACCCATATTCTTTATCTCAAAGATGGAGGATAGTCACTGTTTAGTGGGGTTGATCATTCCCATGTTGTTTCCATCTATTAGTATGTCGTCAACATATAAAGAGAGAAACATGATTCCTTCCTTTGTCTTTAGGACATACACACGGTGATCTTTATCTATCATGGTGAAGCCATAAGAAGTAATGGTCTCATGAAACCTGAACTACCACAATCTGGAAGACTGTTTAAATTCATATATAGATCTTTTAAGACGACATACCTTGCCATCTTGACCTACTTAGATGGATCCAACAAGTTAATCCATGTAAATCTCTTCCTCAAGTGTTCTATTGATGAATGCAGTCTTTACATCTATTTTAAATAGTTCGAGATTCAAATGAGCACCCAGGGCTAGAACTAAGAGAATAGAGACAATCCTCATCACATGAGAAAATGTCTCTTCGTAGTTTATACCATCGATTTGAGTAAAACATTTCGCCACGAGTTAAGTTTTAGACCTCATTTGTTTGCATCGAGTCGATTTTATCCTTTAGGACACTTAGACATTTTTCTCTATCAGGTAAGTCCGTAGCCTCGTTATAAGAGTTGTGCTCATCTATTTGCAAAGGAGCATAGAAGAATATGTTTTCTCAGTCTAAAAATATTGTCGAGGAATTCTTCCGCGTTCACTCCTCCGAGTAACATGATCTTCTACTTGCTTAGATGAGGTTTGTTCCCACTTGACCCTTGGCTCGTGGGGCTAACGGTGTGAGAAGAGTTGCTCTCACTAACCCTATGGTTCGTGGGACTTGTAATCACAATGTTATGATTTTGAGAACTAATCTCGTTTTTAGGCATAAAAAGGTTGAGGACTTATCCCCTTTCATGTTAACCCTTATTTTGAGAACCGATCTTGTTGAGCATGAAATTTGGAGTACTTTACCCCCTTTCATGTTGACCCTCGTTTTACAAGTTGTCACATTGAATAGGTGGGATTACATTATCCTGGCAGAACTGGTGAAACATACTCTTCCTCACACCAAGAGATAGTGACAAGTCTTGTTGCAACTCATACAACTGACTATCATGTTTTTATTTCTTCGATAGTTGGGAACTGATCCTCTAGGAATTCAACATTGTGACTGTCGATTTCAGTCATGCCCTCATTCGGGTATTCATCGAATATTACATATCCTTTTGAATATTTGAGGTATCGAATAAATACCCTCTTGGTTGCTATTGGATCAAGTTTTTCATGTTGATGGGTTGGGTTGTGCACATAGCCCGCTGAACCCCATGGTCGCATATGGTTCAAGATTGGCTTCCTTCCATTCCATAACTCATATGTAGTGGTGGGCACACTCTTGCTTGGTACTTTATTGAGGATGAATGTTGCCGTAAGCAACACATCTCCCCAAAAGTTAATGAATAAGTTGGCTTGGGTCATCATAGACCTAACCATATCAAGCAGGGTGTGATTCCTACATTCCGTAACACCATTTTTCTGCGGGGTATAAGGAGCGGTAAGTTGCCTTACTATGCCCTTTTCATCACAATACCCTTTGAACAGATTAGAAAGGTATTCGCGACCGTGGTCGGTCCGAAGAATCTTTAACTCTTCTGTCCAACTGGTTCTCTACTTCTGCTACCTAGCGTTTGAATACATCAAGTGCTTCGTGGCGATAAGACAACAGATACACGTGTTTGAAATGTGAGTAGTTGTCTATGAATGTAATTAAATAAGAAACCCTATGGCGTGTTTTCACGCTCATGGGTCAGCAAATATCGGAATGAATTAAATCCAATGGACTTGAGGCTCAAAAAGCCTTACCGAAATGCTTCTTGCTATCCTTGTCAGTTAAGCAATGTTCACACACAGACAGCTTAACCTTAGTGAGTTGGTTTAATATACCACACTTAGCAAGTCTGTTTAACCTATCTTGGTCAATGTGACCAAGTCTAGCATGTCATTTAATAGATTCAGAAGTTGGTATTGGAAGCTAAAGCAATGGATGAAATAACAAAATTGTTATAAATATCATCCAAATCAAGGAAAAAAAAATCATGTTCATATGAGTCGTGATCAAACAAATCGTCACTAAAAAGAATTTCAATCCTCTAGGACTAAAATTAAATGCAAAATCCCAATTGTAGCAAAGAAAATAACTGAAAATTAAACAACATCGGACTCCCGATACATGATTATGTCGTGTAACAGCAGTGTATTTCCGCTACAAATTTGGAGTTTGTAGGTGCCTTTTTCATGGGAGCAACTAATACATGGGAGCATATGAATAATTTTGGGATTTATTGGAAGTTAAAGGTACCTTTTTCATCTTGAAACAATCCCGAGAGAACTGACATTTCATTCCATAGTTAAAACACTTCATGCGAGCCATATTCTTCAGGCTATTTGCCTTGAGTTGTTTAGTTACTTTATTCTTTGTGGCGGGTTTCTGATGTTTCTTCGCCGACTTGCTGACTTCTTATTCCTCTTAGGGTTTTCCCTATGAATAGAAGAAACCTTTGCTGGGGGACAGAAGCTCGCAAGCCTTCGTCCTAAGCTCATTAAAATGCTTGGCTATTTCAGTGAATGTCTCATTGATCATGTCATAAGACATCAAAGTTGAAGAAGGAAGTCATCGTTTGTCTTCCATGTCATCAAGTAGTGAACATATCTCATTGGTGACCTCTATGATCTTAGAAATTTTGTTCCTGCCAGCATCGAGTTTGCGTAGTAGGTGACTCATAATGCAGAGGCTAGTTTTGTATTTTAGATGTTTGTCTTGTCCAGGAGATACTGAATCATCATGGACCAAATGTCATAGTTCAACCCAGTGAACTTATCACTAGAAGAGAGTTCGTTTATCATACTAAGGGGTGCCATTTCTGCAAGTATATTTAAAGAAAGACATTAGACACAATTTTACAATTAGATTTTTTGTGAATAATTTTGAATTTTGTTATATAATCAAAAATTTCGCTAGACTCATAATCATCACATCCTTCATAACTAAGAATTTCTAGGAAAATCTAATTTTCACGTATTGAAACAAATTCAAGCATAAATACATAGTAACACATACGGCCAAACGGATTGGCACATGTAATTGTTAATTGTAACAATTCAGAGGTTTTTGCTATAAAACATTTTTGTTTTGTTCTAACCAAAATAATTGGCATAAATAAACTGTTAACGTATAACAATTTAATTTTCTTTTAACACATAGTTAATGAATTTTTTTTGAAACTATCAAAAGAATCTGAATTGGTTCAGATGGGATCCTTAACCGATTCGACAAACTCCCAGGTAGCTGGTCGGTACTCAAGGTCCATATCAGGGACCAGCCTCCTAGACAGTGTTGTCATTCCTCGTGAAAAGTCCAAATTTCTGGTGGGGTCACAAAGGTCCATCTTAAAAACTAGTCATAGACAGCCCCCCACGAACACGATTAATGCGGATTTCTTTTGAAATTCAAAATAATTATAGTAATATAATTTTGATTACCATAATTAAATTATTAACACATAGTTAATAATTATTTGTTCATTAATTTTATTTATTGAAAACATATTCTCTAATAAAATTGATTCATAATTCACATAAGCATGCTTGGAATTTAAATTGCACTTAACATATTATTCTTAATCATGCATACTAAGAATTACATTTAATTCATCCGCGAATTTCGCAAAGAAGAGGGTCTCATTTCCTTAGTGCACTGATACCATTGTAAATCCCATAACCCACAGGTCCCAAGATCGGAACCTGGCTTTGATACCACTGTAGATCTAATTATTACTGATCTAATAATGAACAAATACGGTAACGAATCGTACCTTTAATTTGGAAGTGTATAAAACCGTAATATTTCAGCTGATTATATCACGAACACCAATCAGGAGTCTTACCTGAGTCTCCTTGTAATCTATTTACTCAGATCTCCGCTTTCATAAATGATTAGGCAGTAATTCGAGAGCAACTGTATATATATGTAGGGAGGGGATCCCTAACCCTCTTAATAAACTCATTAATAAACACGCGATCCTGGCAGTTGATCTCTAATAAGATCAATGGCCAGGATCAAAATACAGAATTATACGTGAAACAAAAGAATTACAGCTCTTTCGCAGAACACATGAAAAACCCTCGACTCCCGCCGATAGAATTCGCGAAGAATCTTGCTCGACTGAAATCGAAACAAATCGATTCGCGAGTTCACCCAGAAATCGGTACAAATTGACTGAAATCCACTGCAACATTTACTGCAAATCGATTTGTTTCCTGTATTCTGCGAAAGAATTGGGGTCGAATTTAGAAAAGAAATACTTACAATAAATTGATTTGAATCATGGGCGTATTCCCGTCGAAGCGCCCGTGTCCCAGCGGCCACGGCTCCAGACACACAGGGCTTGCCTAGTGAGGTCTGGGGTTCGAATTTGGTTGGTGACATATCTGGCTTTGACATCTCTGGATTAGTCGGAGGGCCCAGTGGGCCCAAAGGATACCAAGTGAGATTCAGTCTACTGATTACCTACCAAAAACAAATATGGGCGTATTCCAAATAGCGGCGACAAGGCTGAACTCGCCTTTCTGTGGACAATTCACAATATCAGTATCGAACTCAACTCGAGGCTGAACAAAGAGTGGCACTATTCCATTTAAACTAGCTCTTCTTTCTTGAGAAAACCCCAGGCCCGGTCGTAGTCCAAGGAGAAGGGAGTCCTTCAGAACTTGAATTGTTTTGCTGGTGATTCATCAGGATTGCAATTTCGTCAACTTTTTCTTTGTTTCAGATACGATTTCGACAAGATGTCGCCGCTGAAGATGGTGACGGAGGCCATCAGACCTAACTTCTTTGAAATCAGTAATTCTTTTGTTTCACGTGTAATTCTGTATTTTGATCCTAGCCGTTGATCTTATTAGAGATAAATTGCCCGGATCGCGTGTTTATTAAGAGGGTCAGAGATCTCCTCCCTGGGTCTCAACACATACGATTAAGAATGGTATCGTGTAAATAGGTATATTGAACGACCAATTTATAGGGAGAGTTTATGGTTTAGTAATTAACGTATAATTACATAATTGACCCTAAATTTAAGTAAAATAGTCTACGCTAATTAGAATTCTTAATATTAGGTAATTAATAAATAATTTTTTTAATCAATTCTTAATATTAGGTAATAAACAAATAACTAGGGGTGACCAAACGGTCGATGGGGAATCGAGTTTCCTGAATCCGATTGACCGAGTTTCCGATTATCCGAAATAAGTCGGATTTAGGGTATGAATCCCGTTGGAAAAATGAGAAAATCATTTTTTAGTTTTACGTTATAATTTTTCGTAATTTTTTGAAAATACCCGAAAATCGATTCGTCTCGATACCTGAATTCTCGATTTTTTTGAGACGGTACTGGGAGCGTAAATCCCGTATCATTTTTTATCGGGACGGGATCGAGTATTGGCAATATCCATTCCGAAAATTCGTTTGGCCACCCTTACGAATAACTAGCTTAATTAATTTTATTAGACTTATTTACATCTTTTGTATAATAGGATGAAAAAAAAATTATTAACACCTTTTATTTTAGCCATTATTTCTGTCTACTATTTGATCTTCTTTTCGTTGCTTCGTGAACTGTGACTAATAGAGACGTGCAGCTACTTTTATTTGGTAAGAACTAAGAATTGTTTCAATGGTCGAATTATTGATAACTAGAGTATTGCCCGTGCCCTCAGGGCACGGGACCAATCGCGATCTCCAACCGAACAACAAATTTGCGAAAACTATTTTTTGACAGCTTGTGATATGCAGATACTCAAACAGCTGAAAGTTGTCCAATAAAAGGAGACCAAAACATGAGGGCAGTATTGTTTGGTAAACAAAGAGCTAAAAAAAGGAATCCACACTGGATAGTGACAATGTTCGAATGCTGAAGAATATGTATGCAATAAGAATAACCGTGCGGAACAATAAGGATATGTGACTATAGCTAAAATAAGATTAAGAATACTGAATAACCGTGCGAGAAGTATGTAACCGTAGGTACGTGTGCAGCAGGGATCACCACGTAACTCTATGTAGGTTGTATCAGAAAAGTTCCTGATGTAGACATATAAGAATTCAAGTGCGCAAGTTAGATTCATACCCTCCACATTACCAAATTTGGAAATGGAAATAAACATGGAAATGGAAATAAACATCAATACAAAACCAATCACAACAGGTAGTCAGATTGCAAAAAATAACAGTTTAATCCATTGGTTTTTGGGGGAAGATGAGGGCAGAAAAAGATGCATGTCAAGAAGGCTTTCCGGTAGTACATCTGATTGTCAATAGAAAAGTAACATTGGCGTCACTAAGATTGCCCTAAATAATTTTTACTCAGAGAGAAGAATGAAATATCAACAATGGAAGAGCAAGAATTCAGACCAGTTCCATTAAGGTACAAAATTAAAGAGCGAATCAAAGAACAAATAAAAAATGGACCACTTACCTTGGAAAAAATGAAGAGATAACCTATACAAACATAACAGATAATCAGATACAAAAAAGGCTACTAAATATGCAGAAAAATCTAACCTTTCCTTCTACTTCCCATAAAACTCCATTCTGAATTTCCTTGTATGGGAAAGAGTCAGAGAGAAGTTCATCACCTGGAATCACAGTTAGTAGAGAACGAATCAGACAACTTATACAAACCATTAAGACAGAAAGTCATACAAACTGCATGACCAAATAGATAGGTACAATGGGAAATCACAGCACGATACTAAATATTGAACAAAAGGTAAGCACATGAGAAACTGCACCAAAGAATCAAAGCTGTGATCTTATTGGTTTCTAATCGAGGAACAACCTGGTTCCGATTCTCCGCGAAAAGAAGAAATCAAAAGTAAAAACTGCAATTATTAAAAAAGAAGAAGTAAAAACTGCAATAAATCGATAAATTTATAGCCTAATTATAAATATCTCGTGATTAACCGAAAACAGGGGAAATTTCTTGAGATCAGCCAAGATGAATCGCAAAAGGGAAACATAATCACATAAAACCTTCGGATATCAACGTAAGCACTTGCATCGCCTAGCAAAAGACAGAAGAATCAAAAGAAATAGATCAAGATAGGTTACCAGTGAGTAAATCCTGATAGACCAACATTGTTACAGAACTTATAAACTTTCGGGTATCTTAAGGAACTCTCGGATTGCCTGCTAAACGCGTAGATATTCGTATGAGCAAAAGAGCCTCGATCAACGCATATATATAGGTATATAGCGAGGGTTTGCAATAGCATAGAACTCTAGACCGACAGGGATCTTCTCCTCGGATTCTCGGCCCCCTTTCTTATGGGTTTGCAATAACAGTATCCAACTCCAGACCGACAAGGATTCTCCTGTACTTCCAATTCTCAGCTATTTATGGGCTTCTACACGTTTGCAATGAGCTATTTATGGGGTTCTTAAACGGCCTAATTAAAGAAAACAAATTAATTAATTGCTAATTAGCTTCTTTAATAAAAATCAAATCAAACCAAACATACCCAGTAAATCTCGCCATAAGGCAGGGTCTGGGAGGGATTAGATGTACGCAGTCGTACCCCACCTCTCAAAAGAGATGAGGATACTGGTTCCGTGGAGACCTCCAACTCAAGATTTAAGAAAAAAAAAGGACGATCAGTAGCAATAAAAAGTAAAAATAACCATCAAAGTAAATACATGCCCAAAACATAGATAAATAAATGCCATATGATTGAAAAATAAACAAGTACCACCTAACCTCTAGTCTATCAAACCTTCATCTATCCAAAAACCTGTCCTATATAGTATTACTCTAACCGTAATATGTCGTATCCAATTCGTCCTATCAGAGGTCATGTTCTCATAGAGGTCTAATCCTGCTAAATTTAATCTAACTAGCTCATCTCACGTCCTCCTAGGTCTCCCTCTCCCCCGCCTTCCTTCGACTCTGAGCCCTTCGACTCTCCTGACGGGTTCGTCGATACACTTTCTGCGTACATGTCCAAACCATCGCAATATCTCCTCTCTCAGCTTGGCGCTGATGGGTACAACACCTAACGTATCCCTAAGGATCCCATTAGGAATCTTATCTAATCTCGTGCACCCACACATCCATCTTAGCATTCACATCTCCGCCACCTCAAACTTCTGCGTATGGGACAATCTCATAGCCCAACAC